>PVKY010010816.1:0-12399 GCA_004027775.1 Bradypus variegatus
AAGATAGATGCAAACTTCTGACGTAGATTTCTTTTTTTCATTGTCAACTCTGATGCTGAAGCTGAGAGGCACAAATGTTCACAGTTCAGTTCAATGATGCAAACAAAAAGCTTCTTCTGTTCCCTCAGGTACGAAATGGTAGCCTCCATTCAGGTCTCCTATACGAGTACCACATACTTGCTTCTCATAACCAAGTCACTTCTTCTTCTTCCCTTTCCCCTTTTTACTTCCTTCTCCTTGCTGAAGACTTTGGTCACCACCTCCTGTTTTTTGTGTCCTTGTTTTTAGTTTAGGTATCATTTCTGCTGCATACAACATTACTGACTTACCTAGGAACCAGAAGTTAGGTTCAGTGTGTAATATGAAACATAAGACATTAAAAAGTCATTAACTTGAATATCATAAACTCCAAAAAACCATCACCACATCAAGAAAACAGGAAGGAATTAAGAAGTCAAATGACTATGAAGATAATAACTTGCTCAAGAGGGGGCCTCTGCTGGAGAAAATGAAGTACTGAAAGTGAGAACAATGCTGAAAATATTTAAATGAACAAAATCAAAATTTAAAACACTAAGTTTGAAACAAAAATTCTGGTCTGTCCTAGTATTTGGCTTGAAGATCAAAGGGGACTGTATCTAAATATAATTATTTAGAAACAGAGAGTTAGAAAACCACTGTACTGTTATGCTATCAAAATGCATGGTCCCTATCTTATAGAACCAGTGTCATTATGCTACAATAGATCTTACTCATCAAAAGCTCAGATGAGTTATGCACAGAGGCACGCCTGATCTATGCACCTTCCACCTGAAGCCTCTAGCTCCAATAGTTGCCTTTTTACCCCAACACACCAAGCCTTTTGCTTTCTTCTCTTTTTACCATCTTACTATTTTCTTACTGGATACCAGGAGCAACATTCTTTCAACCTCAATTTTTACATCTTTTTTATTTACTGGTCAAATTGAAGCACTTCTGTCTTTTGGGAAATCGTGTATTCGGCTGTTTATTTTTATATGCTATATCCCACCTTCTGTGTCAGAATCTAAGTTTCTAGGAACACCTGCCAATCCTAAAAGGTTTTGGTAAATAAAAGCCAATGTATTTTAATTCAACCAAAAACAATTAAATTGTCATTTGGGGGTACTGTGTGTGAAAAACAATACAAACCAAGTGAAGCACTCCATTTTTCTAATTAAAATCTTTTTTAGAAATTAAAAATTCAGAAAAATAAAGAATAATATGTAAACAAACACCCATATTCCCAATAACCAGAATTAACATTTTGGGATATCAATGTCCAATTTTGTTCTGTTATTTATTTATTTATTTTTTAAGAAATAAAACACTAAAGATAAAGCTACAGTCTTCTCTCATCATCAACCCCCAGTCTCTACTCCCCATGCCTGCCCACTACGAGGTAAATTACTTAAGATAGTAATTTACTGTCTTAAGACTGGTTGTATTCTTCTAGTCCGTTTTAAAAAACATTTTACTTACATCTATCAACAAACAACAGTAATATTTTGTATTTACATTTACCTTAGTGGTATACTGTGCACATCACTTGGTTTTTTCATTCAATATTACTTTTTAGGTTTATTAATGATAGAAAAAATTATTAGCAAACCTCAAGGGTCTCTAGAATCTGAAAAGGTAACTAACACCTGACTATTTAATGATTTATTTTATACTTTTAACCTGGGAGCAATGATGGACTTTTAGAGGTTTATAAGATGTTCACAAAATGTTTTTTTTAAAAGAAAGCATTAGTAGGTGTCATCACATTCACAAAGAGGTCCTTATCCTTAATTAAGTTAGAACCACTGTTTGCAGAAACTTTTATTTGTATGGTAAAGGAATAACCTACTCCCAAACCTATTCATTTATTTAAAAAAAACTTACGTGATGGGAACTGTACGAGACAAAGGCTGCCATCTTCCTGTTTGAGCTGGACTCGGACTCTGCCCCTGTACTGAACATCTCGATTCCATTCTCTAGAATACATTTTATTTTTCTGATGAAAAACAAAAGACAAGACAAAACAAAAACAACCATTGGCTCTGTTTAAGAAAGTTAAGTGAAAGATATTAGGAAAAAAATGATGAAAGAACATCATACCTCCAGAAATGCATTAAGTCCAACTGCCAGACATACATCTTGAATCTCTGTAGCTGTAGGATTTTCAACAGCCTGAATAGTTAAAAACAAAAACAGCAAACAGTTTACTTTCAGATTGGTATAGCTATACTGTTGTGTAAACCCTTTCAAAACCTTAGGTTTCCTTTTTTTTACTAGATACAGTTGCTTCATCTGTTAATTAAAAAAATTCCTGGGAATAATACCAATGCATACTTGTGTGTCCATCTCCCTTCTAACAGAATGTAAACTTCAATAGGGCAAAGACTTTGTTTTGTTCACCAGTATATTCCTCAGTACCCAGCATGGTGCTTAGAAAATAGGAGATGCTCAATGACTATTTACTGGTCAAACCCCTTCATAAAACTGTTCAACACTATCTACAAAACTGAACATATGCATTCCACATGGCCCTGCATTTCCACTCCTAGGTATATATCCAACAGAAACGCAAAAAAATACGTTCACCAAGCTAAAAGGAAACAACTGACACCGTTGAACTGTAATGCACTAGCCTTGATTCTTGATGATATAGCTTTTATGGTGTGACCGTGTGATTGTGAAAACCTTGTGACTGACACTCCCTGGATAGAGTGTATGGGCAGATGGGTAATAAAATAAAACAAACAAATAAATAAATAATAGGGGGGAATAAAGCATAAAAAAAAATATGTTCACCAAAAGACAAGATTAGGAATGTTCATGTTAGCACTATTATGGTAGCCCCAGACTAGAAATAACTCAATTATCTATCAACAGTAGAATGGACTGTGGTATATTCATACAACACAATGCTACAGAGTACTGGTTTTCAACCAGGCAATTTTGACACACAAGAGCCATTTGGAAATGTTTGAAGATCTTTTTGATTGTCATAGCTACAGGAGCAGAGTGTACCGGCATCTAGTGGGTAGAGGTCAAGAATGTTGTTAAGCATCCTATAATGCACAGGACAGCTCTACAACAAAGAATTTTCTGGCCAAACTGTTAACAATAGTGCTGTTCAGAAATCCTGCTACACATCAATGAGAATTAACAAGCTATACTAAAAAATGTGGATAAATCTCATAAGCATAAAGTTCAGTGAAAAAAGCCAGATATAGGAGTACACTGTGTATAATCATATTTATATAGAGTTCAAAAACAACTAAAAGTAACCTCTGGTGTCATAAGTCAGGATAGTGGTTCTCTTTGTATGTGTTAAGTGTATATGGGGGGGGCTAGTAGGTGGAAGGGGACATGAAGGAATCTCCTGGGGTCTGGATAATATTTTCTTTTTTATGTGGGTGCTGGTTATCCAGGTGTGCTCACTTTGTGAAAATTAATTAAGCTGTACATTTATGATTTACATAGGTGAAATCCAGCAATTGTAGACTTACCTCACTCCCTCAACTCTATAATTTCAATCCTTCACTAAACTGTCTGAGAGCCTGCTACCAGAGGCCTTTGCCACAATGGCTTAGTGTCAGACATTATTCTGACCAAGTAAAAATAGAATATGACAATAATTTTGAAATAAAAAGATCCTTCACTTGGCATAAAGCATTTTCTAAACTTAAGCCACCAGGTCAACTAAGCATTTAAATTTTCTTAATCCAAAGAGTATAAGGGAGAAATCATATTCTTTTTAAACTGTAACACCCTACTTTAAAAACTATTAAAGTAGCTTTACCCCATCCAAAAAAGATAGCGAAAAAATAATAAACATAAAACTCAACCAGACTGATTTTTTCCAAATCTTTTATTATATACTTTTTAAAAACTCAATAGCATTCTGGACATTACGTTGTACAATGTCATAATTTTAATTTCCTTTATTAAGGGAAGTTAAGGCGATCTCCAGTCCTTCACAAACACACCCTCGTGAAGAACCATTTTAAAAATCTCTTCAGCTATGAATTAATGCCTTTTATGCTTCACCAATATTAAGGAAAGCGCCCCAATTCTTAGCGGCTGTTCTCAGGCCCTAAAGAAATACAGTTAAGTAAAAGAGGCCCTGTGTCCGTCCCTACAGGACAACCTCCTGTCGCTCCTCAGGGATGGGCTGCCAGTCCCCCCTCACCTTTTCTATGGGGATCCGCCTCCCCTCCGCGATGGTCTTCTTGTTATTTAAATAAGCAGGATAGATACAAATGAACCTGCCACAGAAGAAAGCACAGCTGGAATCACAAGAGCAGTATTTCCCCAAAACTCATTCATTCAGTCATCATCATCACCACCACAATTGCTGGTACACCTATACTATTATTTCCTTAACATTTCTTCAAGTTGCTTTTACTTAACCTACTAGGTATGTTACTTGACTACCTTAGATGGAAAAACTAACATCACTTTCTAGAGAAGGTAACCATTTAAAAAATATATACAATAACAACAAAGCAATGCCATAACTGCTCAGTCAGATACGCTATCAAAGTTTCTGAAGCTGGGCCCAGCTCTCTTCTACTAAAAAAAAATACGGTTAGTGGTATTAAAGACTTTAAAGAATCCAAACGAGTCTTTCTTAACGTAACCAAATATTAAAATGTTGTAACAGATTTCTCAGTGACTCCGTGTTATTTAATGCCATGTCCACGGAGGACCCAAAATCTTTTGTCTCACACACAGAAAACACTGAGTGGAACCGTGTTTAGTTCCTACCCGCTGCCCGAGATCAGAACTAAAGGGACCTTGGTAAGGGCCCAGCGTTGCTGGTCTTGCGGAGGAACAAGGGCCAGGGCCGAGCTCCACCGGCAACGCCGTTCTCACAGGTGGGCGGCGCAGCACCCGCGGGCTCGTAGCACGTCCCTTCTTCCTCAAGACCCACCTCCCCAAGACCCACCTGTCCTGGTCCGCAGGGGACTGCGCGGCGGCGCAAGCCATCTCCACCCGAATCCGTGAAGAGCCAGCCTAGGCCCAGCAGGTAAGACACAAACCCCACACTGAAGAGACGGCTGAGACCGCCCTCTCTTCCGGCGGAAGTTCTGCCTACCGAGACGTCTCCGCATCCGCAGCTTTTCGATATGGGTTTGTTCCGGCAGCTGTCGCTCAGGGCCAGGTTATTTGGTGTCTGACGTGGCACGTAGAGAGGGTCTCGGCAGTGGATGGGAGAGAATGCCTGCACTGTAGCTGAAAAGAGGTTAACTTTTCACGCTTCCACCTGCTCGGTTCCTCTTGGAGTTTGGTCAGTGTTAGGTAACCTCATCTGTGAGCGACGGCTCCACCCTGCTCGGAAGCTACGCAGTTCCGAGCGAAAATGTAGGAAGTTATATCAGGAAAGGTAATGTCTTTTATGGCTAACTTTTACCCGCTGCAGAGCCCAGCAGTTTGACATCAGCTTGGCAAAATGGATTTTTCTAAGGTGGAACCAAGAAAGTTACTGGCACTGTTTCAGTGTGCCTTGTAAATGTTAAAAATTTGACCACACCTTTTTAATGTATGGAGGACTTCTACCCTAAAATTTTTACCCTAAAATTTTTGTATACCTTAGATTGATTGCAGAGGATCATCACAACATTTCCACTTTTCAACCAAACACACCTTCACTACCATTTTAAGAGTGGCTGATTATTACACATCTTTAAATGTCTCAGGTACTTTGAAAAAAGACTGGGTAGTATGATATAGGTATTTATTCTCTTTTACAGATGAAATAACAAACCAATGGAAGAAAAAAAAAACCTATCAAAGCCCCCAAAAGCCTGAGTCTCAGTAAGGTTAGGTAATTAGCCCATTCACGTTAATGATGGCGCAGCATAGATGATCGTGAACTCTGCCTAGGAGACTGACTTTTTCTCCAGTTCTTCGCTTTTTGCTTCTCAGTCTTCCTTGTAGTTTATTACCTAATCAAATAAGGTGTTGGTATAAATAAATAAATCTTAGTGCTTTCTAAACTGTACATGGTTCCTGTAAAAGAACTCATGATAATAAAGGTAGATTTAGGGATGAAATGAATTCAACCTTTAATTTGCCTGCTTTACAGATGTTGCTTTCACATTTTAGTTGTATTATTAAAATTCAAATACTTTTTTCAAAAAATCAACACTACATATATGAAAAGCTAATGTGAGGCTTAATACATGCAGTAACCTATTTACCATGGAGTTGGTTTCTTAGAGCCACGTAAGTGAGTATTTGGAGACAGAAGGGACAATGTAAAAATTGATTGTTAAATTCCCTGGTTCATACATACTAAGAGAATGAATGATGGAGCTAATATTTTTGAGTTTCATTTTATTGTAAGTCCCCAAACTCAGATTTAACTCTACACTATTGCTGAAATGTACAAATACAAAAGAAAAAAAAAAAAGCAATGCTGTTAACATACTGGTGATTAAAGAAACAATAACCAAATACAATTTTTAAAAATGTTTTTATGCTTCCACAAAGGCAGATTAAATTAAAGGATGAGATTGGACATGCAAACATGGAAACTTGTGAAGATTGTGAGAGGGCTCTTGAGATTGATGGCACTTGTTTTCAGATCTTGTTTTTAGCAAATTGTCTTCCTTTTATTCATACAGAAGTGTCAACTAAATTCAACCTATCAACCTTGATTAACACTGATGGGTGGGTTAACAAAAGAAGTGGAAAGAGGAGATCAAAATGGACAAGAGAAATTTTCCTAAGGTAGTCAAGTAAGAATTGAAATAGAGGGAAAAAGGTTGAAGAAGAGGTGTGATGTATGTATGTGTGTGGAAGGGAAGTAGGACTGCTAGAGGTGTAAAATGAGCTGTGAGCTTTGACAGAAAAAATGCTGAGGGGAAGAAAAGGTGGATTAGGTAATATCTGTGCTATAGATTACTTGGTGGCCTCTAACCTCTCCAACAAGAAAATATTAAGAAGCTACCATGGACCAGATACTCTGAGGAGGACAGCTCTACAAATATAAATAACAATACAATCTTGCCTCTTCTTAATCATAGCAGTTCATCCCAACCTGAGCCCATCAGGATGTTTTGAGTCCATCAGGGAAGTCAGACATGCCTGGGCCTACAATGCTGCAGTTTGCATAAGACTCAGCAAGAACAGTTTGTCTCTGTTCTAAGTGGCATCTGATAGATCTAGGAAGTGCAAACTGACATTCATTCCTATGTCTCTGCTTCAGTTGGAGTGGCTAGAACAGTTGAGAGCTGGCTGGGCATCTCTCTCCATGTGTTACGGCCTTTCCAAGTAGTTAGATTGGGTTTCCTGACAGCATGGTGGTTTCAGGACTTCTTACATGACTTCCTGCAGAGCACAAAGGGAGAAGCTGCCAGGCCTTCCTAATGCCTGATTTTGGAAGTCTTAGAATGTCACTTCCTCCATATTCTATTGGTTAGAGCAGTCACAGGCCCAGCTCAGATTCAAAGGAGGGGCAGTAGACTCACTGCAAAAGAACATGTGGGATAGGAGATACTATGCCATCTTTGGAAAGATGAGCTACCATACTATCAGGAGTCAGTTCCTACAGAATTCTTCCTATGATAGTCAAGAGTTAGGCAGACCAACGTAACTTAATGACAAAGTTTTCACTATTGGGGGAAGTCGAAGCGCAGCATAATGTTTGCCGCTAGGATTTGCCTATGTTTCATATCCAGCAACTGTTGTGTTCATTTCTGTATTGTGGAGTGGGGTGGGGTGGAGGTAAACTGTAAGTAAAAACTGTTTTAATGCAATGGTTTCATTAAACATCCTTTAAGACATCTGAACAGCTCTGCTTTGGTACTTTTATGAGAATATATTAATGCCCAAGTAGAGTGCAGATGTTCTTCCCACTTCTTGAGGAACACAGTGCATTAAAAACTGACAGTACTGTCTTCAATAGGTACTACAAAGACCAGCTGGTGTCTGATGGAGAGAGCCAGTTTGGTGGATTTGGTTGATTTGAACTCAGCATCTACTCCAAACTCTTTATATTATGGTTTCCCTTCTGATATTCCAAAGAGGGAGAGAAAGGAAGTGAGGAAGGGACAGCAATAATAAGAGAACACATGACATTTCCCTGAGCTGAAGATCCAGGATTATGACAGGACTATGGAAGAAAGACACACAGATGGACTTCTGCTGGTAAAAATTTCTTCATTTCAAGAGTAAAAATAAAATCCTACAAACATCCATGTGCTGATTTGAATGTATTATGTCCCCCAGAAAAAGCCATATTCTTTGATGCAATCTTGTGGGGCAGACATATTAGTGGGGATTAAGTTGGAACGTTTGGATTAGGTTGTTTGCATGGAAATGTGCCCCACGCAACTGTAGGTGATTCTAATGAGATATTTCCATGGAGGCAGGGCCCCACCCATTCAGGGTGGGCCTTGATCAGTGGAGCCATATAAATGAGCTGACAAACAGAACTCAGTGCAGCTGCAGCTGTGAGTGACATTTTGAAGAGAAGCTATAGCCAAGAGGGACACTTTAAAGAAAGCACAGGAGCTGCAGATGAGAGACAGTTTGAAGATGGCCATTGAAAGCAGACTCTTGCTCTGGAGAAGTTAAGAGAGGACAAATACCCCAAGTGCAACTATGAGTGACATTTTTAAGGAACTGTAGCCTGGAGAGGAATATCCTGGGAGAAAGTAATTTTGAACCCAGAACTTTGGAGCAGATGCCAGCCACGTGCCTTCCCAGCTAACAGAGGTTTTCCAGACACCATTGGCCATCCTCCAGTGAAGGTACCTGATTTGTTTATGCCCTTAAGACTGTAACTGTGTAACCAAATAAACCCCCTTTTATAAAAACCAATCCATCTCTGGTGTTTTGCTTTCCGGCAGCATTAGCAAACTAGAACAATCCACTTAGGAAATAAAAACTCTATAATGGAAAAAAAAACAAAAACAAAATAACAGACAAATACTTGAAATTCTTAGCAACAGTAAATGCTAGAAACTGAGAGTTCTCAGGAAAAAGAATTGTGACTAAAACTGTGATGCCAATTATCCTTTTTATGAAGGAAAAATAAAACAGTTTTAAAACAAGCAAGGATTTAGAAAGTATATCCCCAAATTAGCTTTTCTGGAAAAAGATTATTTGAGGAAGTACTCCAACAAACCTATTAATTAAATGAACAAAGAATTGAAAAACTGCGAAAGACATGTAATATAGTGAGCATTGAGATCTTACATTTAGATTTAAATAATTTTTGATAACGTGATCTTGAAGTAATTGCAATTGTTAAGAAAAGATTCTAAAAATTAAAAATAAGTGCGTACATTAATATTTGGAACAGAGATTTTGCAAAGAATGTCAGGTTCCCACTGAAATAGTGAACATCTGTTTCTAAAATCATTGGAGCACCCATGTCACCAAGGTTTTCACTGCCCATGCTACTCCACATAGGACCGTAACCTCTCACCATTTTGCTGCCTCTTCTTTCATTTTATCGTTTCCCATCCCTCTTCCTCAGCCTCCCATTCCTGCCCCCAAAATTCCAAATTCTTGCCTCTCTTAAACAGACCTATTAAACCTATTTGTTTTGTACAGACCATCTACGTCATCTGTCAAATACTGACAGAGTCTCACTGGTACCATGTTTTTGTTGTTGTTTGTTTGCTTTTTGCTCAATTTTTCTTTGTAAGTTTAGTTTTCATACATTTAATGCTGTATCATTTGGCATCTAAGAAAGGTTTATAACTGATGTTTATTGTCTCATTATGTTTGAAGCCCTTTATCCAGAATTATTCTTTGTTTGATGTTAACGTTGGTATTACAGCTTTCTTTGCATTTGCTTGTGCAAATGTGGTTGTACTTTTAGTTTTATATATTTGGGATTTTTTTGTTGTTGTTTTGGGATCATTTTAAGTGTTTTTAATTAATGGCATGTAGTTGGAGGATTTTATTACTTGACCCAATATGAGTGTTCATTTATAATGTGTTTAATACAGTTATTGTTTAGTATTATTCTGTCATTTTATGGTTCTTTGCGGCTACTACCCCCTCTGTCTTTACCTCCCTGTTCTTTGGTAGGTTTTTCAAGTAGTCTTGGTTGTTATCTTTTGGATTGTGATTTGTATGGAAAATTGAATTTCTTTTTAACACTTGGCATTGCCACAAAATTAAAAAATCAAATTCGTATTTTTCTAAGTTAAAAGTAAATTAGTATGTTGATACTGCCACCATAAGGTTAGAAATGTAGCTTGCTTTTATATCTTCCCTCCCTTTTAAACCCTCTTTCCCAGTTTGGGTTGTAATAATCTGGAATTTAAGATTATTAAACTTATTAAGCACTCATCTTTTCTGTTTTGAGTTATTCAGACATTCACATTGAGATTCATTATTTTACTTACACATTTATTCAAAGTTAAACCGTTTTATTGTTCAGAACTGTTTCTTTAATACATCCTTCATTTATTGTAATTTCTTAGACAGCTGGAATACTGTCATAGACTTATGTCACAGCTTCTTTCAAAAACACAGTGATTTTTGAAATGACCCGTGTGGATTTGAGGAATTCATGTTCTATGAATCCAGTCTCCATAATGGAGAAACAAAAAAGTGAGCTTTCTGACTCCACAGGCATGTAATCTAGCCTCTGCAAAACAAGTCCACTGAAGCAAGATTTCCATTTAGAAGTGAACAGTGTGAAGAAGCAAGTGCTGCACATAATCTTTTTTTATGATGAGGATGGTGACAGAAGTGTTTGGGTGTTTAGAGGTAGCAACTGGTTCTTTACTGAAGCAGTCTCAGTATGGTTTGTGTGTTGTTTTGGGTATATTTGGGTGTTGGATCTGCTCTCAAGCTGAATCTGTGAGGTAATCTAATATTCCTTAAATAAATGTCTTATCATTTAGAGAAGGTCTTGTTAACAGCTATAAGAATCCTGAATGATACAAGTACTAAATTAAATGCTAGTTTGTAGTTTGGCTGGTTCCAGAAACCTTAGGTAACATTACCATTCCCTTCAAAATGCTCTCACTTGCTCTCTATCCCTCCCTCCCGTATCTGTTCCCTCTCACCCCCCACCCGCGTACTAGGTAGCTTTCTCTTAGTTTTAGCTTCATGTGACCCAACAGCAGCCTCAGCCTTAACATGATTTTTCAATTCTAGCACTCTACCACCTACCAGAAATTTCTTTTATGACTTATTTCAAATTGATTGGCCCAGTTTTTCTTTTTCTCTGAGCCAGTCCACAAAGTCTTTGGTCGCTACTAGCTGAGGATGAGTTCCCCTGGGATAGGGATCCATCTCTGGGGCAAACAGCCATGGTCAGGGGAAAGACTGGCGGCATGGTTCAATGACTGAGCAGTGGGATTTGATGTTTGAATTCTAAAAGGTGATGTAGGTGGGGGTAGTAATGCTTGGCATCTCAAGTTTTTTTCACTATGTTGCTTTATATTCAATGGTCATTTTCAATAGTGTGCACTGAGTATTTTTAATTTTAAAAAGTAGCAATCAATAACTTCAAGAAAAGAAGTGAATAGTCACAAATGTGGAGAAAGAATTATTCTGAGTATCAGAGGAAAGAAAGTATATTTAGCACCAAGAACAGTATTATACACATAGAATACAAGTTGAAAAAATTATCAATCATCTAACAAAAACCAGAATATCATTTTATAGACCACAGAACAGAGTTATGAGAACAGCAGGAAAATGACATGGGATTTACAGGAGCCATTGCCCATAGATTTCAATACTGCAAAGTAGCATTTTTAAAGTCAGCACAATATAAGGGAAATATACTTATTAGAAATTTTAAAATAATTTAAACACTTTGTTTCAGCCAGCATAACCTTTGAAAAATTATTTTTGTTTGGTAAGTCTTAATAATCTGACTACTCAAGTCTTTCTTCAGCTCTGGGTAATTTACTTTTTGCATTTCTGGCACTCTGTTCTTTTCCTATCTTAGATACAAAGAACCCCTGTGATAACATGATTCAGATATAGTGTGATTGCCTCCCATCCTCAGCAAGACTCATTCCTTCATGTACATAATTTTGTGGTTAACGTGATTCATATTTTACATAATCAATTTTTGACTTACTTACAAGGCTATTTGCCCTTTATGGAACTTATCTTTTATTTCACTATTTCCCTCTCATTAAAACTGTTTTTGTTAGTGTCCAGGTAACCTGTAAAGTTTATCCTCAAATATCAATGTAGTTTGCCATTGTCAATTGGTGGTTCATCATTTCCATTGCAAATTAATACATTTGGCACATTTTCTTTCTTCCCTCATTTCCAAGTTCTGTCCACAACTGCAAAATCTCTTCTGATGTTATAAAAAATCCAGATTAGACATTTGCCTAAATTATTGCCTGTTCCAAGCGAACATAAGATGATCCCTCAGATACAGTCATTGTG
>PVKY010010817.1:0-12406 GCA_004027775.1 Bradypus variegatus
AGGTCCAGGGACTCCCAGGGGGGTGGAGAAGCACTTCCCAGGGCCCTTCACCCAGCGTCAGGATCGTTTTGAAGTTCATTTATCTTAAGAATGTTGGTGCCTTAAGCCGAAGCATTCCAAGCCTCGCTCTAGACAAAGGTGCTTGAATTGCGTTTCAGCTCTCATCGAGCCACAGCGCGAGTCTACGGAAACAGCGGTTTGTGCTACCACTGGACCATCACACCAACTCTTCCTTCAGATGGTTCCTTGCAGGAAGATCTGGTTTGTAAAGGACTTTGTTTTTGTATTTCCAGCTGTTGCAGTGTCATATTAGCTCCACCTCAAGTTGCAGGTACCTTCCTGAATGCTCCACTGTGGTTTGCGCCTCCACAATTTTGTGCATGCAGCCCCTTCCACCCGGCATGTTCCATCGATCCACCGTTGCTGAGCAGATCCCTGCCCTTCCCGGCCGTTCTTCCCAGGAGAGGCAGCGGCTCCTTGTTCTCCACCCGCGAGCTCTGCGGGCGGCCTTTATCCCAGTGGCTGAGCCATCCGTGCCCCTGGCTTAGCAGAGGGGTGGGCTCAGAAAACAGTGTGTTAGTCAGACTAGCCAGTCAGACTAAAAGGGGAAAAAATTGTGGCCTAAAAACTTTCACAAGTTTGTCAGGCAATGGACATTAAATTATTCATATTCTTCACCAGCATTTTTAAAATCTACTGCTGATGGTTCTACTGTATTATGGAAGGGCATGACTGGAATCTAAACGTTTTAAAAAATCTGGTGGCATTTATATCATATCAATTATTACTGAGAGAAAGGGGTGCGACTAGATGGATTGTGCGTGGAAAGGGTCTAGCAATGAAAGAGTCACTTTAAAGCTGCAAGTGCTAAGCCTGTCGGTTGTTCGCCATCTGTAAAACAATATTTCAGCCTTGTTTGGGAACCAAACCTCACCCAAGGCAAGGACGATGCTTAGAGAAACCCAGAGCCAGCCCCTCCTGCCTAAGAGCTGCAGGAGGCGCCCACGCGGGCAGTGGAGTGGCCGCCACGCCCAGGGCAGAAACCCCTGGGCTTCCCCTTATTTCCAAAAGGGAAACCTGCGTGCCCCATTCCCAGCAGGGTGGGCCCCCAGTCGTCTGCGGTGGCCGACGATGGCTGGTAGGTGGGCTGACGGCGAGGTGGGCTGTGGCCTCCCTCACTGCCAGTGTGGACAGACTGTGTCAATCGCAGGGTGTCACGGGGGCTCCCGGAAGACGCAGAAACTCGTCCACGTTCCCAGGCAGAGGGAGGACAGCTGAGGCAGCTAGCTGAGTAATTCAAGTTCACTGCATTTTGTTTTAAGAAAATCAAGTTGTTTTCGGCATCAGACCATTGCATAACCATTTTCAATAAGCATTTGAAGTTTTAGTTATTATACCTTATAGCAAATTTTATTTAGAAAATAAAAACAGTAGTTGGGTGAATATTATCAGGCAGCAGTCTTCCAGCTTTGCCCTGCAGAGGCCTCGGGACCCCGGGAGGTTGCCCAGAGGTGGGCAGAGGGTGAAGGGGGTGTCTACTGGCGGCCTGGGAGCTGGGAGCCACCTCTGACCATCCACATGGGAGCACCCCGGGAGGCCATGGCGCCCTCACCCACATGTGGGAATCCATGGCCTTTGGGGAGGGTGGGCCCGGGCAAGCCGCAGGCGGAGTCCCCACCCCGGAGGGCATGGAGCGTGTGGTGGGAATCCTCGCCAGCTGCAGGGGCTTACCCAGGAGGGGACTGGCTGGGGCAGGAGGAGAGGAAGCTGGAGATTCCACATTTCCGCGTGGGCAACCGGCTCTAGCCAGCGTCTCCCGGGCTGTGCTCTCAGGACCCAGCCGGGGAAGCACCGCACGAAGAGGTCTAAGGCCCGACGAGCCATAGCAGCCTTCAGAGGCTCTGAGCAGTCTGCAGAAACTTCAACCATCGTGCCCAGAGTCTCCCACATTTACTTAGCTCAGTGACCCCTTTCTTCCCTAGAACACTGCGAGTGAACCGTGGAGTTCAGGCGCTCAAAGCATCTCCCTGCTTGTCTCTGTACTAACAGTCCATTCACTACCTCCTGGGACTGTTCATTATTCAAAGCCAAATGGAATCTCCTGGACATTGGTTTTATTCAGTTAGAAAACTCTTGTTCCTACCAAACAAACACCGTTTCAATGGAACTAGAACCACCAGCAAGTCATTTACTATAAAGTCAAGTCATCTGAAAATTGTTCTCTGGCTGCACCCACACCCTCTACTGTCCTAAGGTAGATCTGTTCAGCTCCCACGGCTGTTATACCAGGGCGCAAACCTCGCCAAAAAATATTAGCCAAAAAGAAGGGAAGAATCTGTTCTCCAGAGCAGGCTGGAGAGGTGAGGGGCAACTGGAGCTCACATCTACAACTAACAATTGTGTGGGCGGCTGGAGCTCACATCTACAGCTAATAATTGTGGGTTCCAGGGGTCCAGTCTGTCTGTGGTCCCCAATGCAAGGGTCTCCACAGGGCCTGAGCCAGGCAAAGCTCCTGGGCAGCCAGAACCCCCCACCGGAGGCCCTGCGTCCACATCCTTGTCTTCCTTGGTTCTCCTTGGCTTTCCCTGCCTTCTTTCTCTTTTCGTAAAATAATGCTTTAAACACCTTTTCTTTCAAAAAGAGAAAAAAAAAGAAGGCTGAAGGAAGCCATTTCCCCCAACCCCAAAAGCTGCCCGTGCTGCCCTCCCTGCTCAGGCCACGCCACCCTCCGTCACTGCCAGGCCTGACTGCCAACCTGGAATGTTCCCGGTCATGATTAATCTGATAAATAATAAATATATCAATCTAGTCTTTTAGACAAGGACAAATTCTTACCAGCAGGGAGGCACGGGGCCTCTTTTTCAGCTGCCTGTAGTGCTGGGATTAATTATTTAATGCTTAATTCTTTGGGAAATGAGAAAGTTTTGACTAATGTTGTCCAGTGTCATCTCTAGCTTGTTTGATATGTGTCAGATAATTTTTCCTCTGCAGTCACTCTGAAGAAGCCAGAGGCTACTGTCAGGGGATCAGACACTGAATTTCTAGAGATTAATTGAAGTGAAAATTTAGAGAAAAGCACCAGAAGTGCAAGCCCAAGACAGCCTTTTCCAGCTAAATTTAGCTCACGGTGTCTTTATGGGAAACGCTTATTTTTAATGCTAGGAAACGCCATATTGGTTTCCTGTGGATTTTCCCCAGCTCTCTCCCACGCTGCTGGGACTAAAATGCTTAGCAGGCAGATGTTCCGTCGTCAATGCTACGGGTAGATGGTGACGCGGGGCAGAGATCAAAGGGTGGTGCTTCTTCAGACTCTGTGGCCGGCGCCTTCCCCTCCTTGGTGCCGAGAGCTCGTCTGCAGAGGCTCAAACTGCAGCTCCAAGCACTTCCTTCTCCACCCCAACTGAGTGCCGCAAATAACTTCCTGATCTTTTCATCTGCTCTACAAATCCATGTTTCCCAGAGCTCCGGATCAAAGACATGATAACATAAAAGAATCAACCTTATTTCATAATATCCCGATTGGTTATGTTCTGAAAACATCATTCCGTGCCACCTGAAATTGCCTCCTTTGCAGTTCTTTTCCTGACTCCATTCAGCGATGACGGAAGAGGCCGCGTGCTCAGATGGGGTGAGATTTAAAGCAAAGCCGCAGGATTCCTTGCGCAGGTCCTCACGTGGTGAATTGCCTGAGATAAGTTTGCGTCATTCTTGAAGTGAGGGGCCTCTGAGAGTCCCTTTCCTCCCCACGATTCGTCGAGGATGAGAATGTTCCAGCTCCCAGAGCCTCCAGACACCTCTCTCCTGGCTCTTCAGTCTCAGTGCCACCCACCAGCCCTGTCCTTTCTCCCAGGTTTTTGGCCCCTGCTTTCCAAGACATTTAGTTCAGAGCTTGCCAGCACATGTGGGTTTGCCTCAGCCCTAAAGCCTCAGGACAACACACTAGCTAACAAATGCACACTGAAGCAACACGTGGAGTAAACCGGCCACGTGAATTCCCTTCCTACATGTGCAGTGTGCACGCCTCACCCGGCAGCCGTCAGCTCGCGCAGGGGCTGAGCTTCCCAGGCAGGCTGTGCAGCTCTGACTAAACTCACCGATGGGTTGAGTTCAACCTTGCAGAGTTCTGAAAATCAGAACTCCTCAAGGACAGAGACATTGGAACCTGTAACGTGATTACACTTCACACTGGAGTCACCTCAAACAGAATCAGCATGTGAAACACAGGAAAGGTGCACAAAATAGAACATTTTATGCATTTTGCATCTTTTTACCACCAGCCAGCATGATTTAGAAGCCCAATTACATGGTGGGGATTCATTCGTTACATGAGAAGCATTTTATAAACTGCATCAGGTCTTTGAAACTGTTGCAAACATGTGGTTCCTCCACTTGCATGTTGGCGGCTCCCACAGAAGGGGGTTTTCCACACTCGTGAGAAAGGGGCTGCAGCGTCACCCCAGCCCCCTTTGTTCACATTTGCTCCCGCAGGTAAACAGCAGCTGTCTCTCCTCACATGCGCCCCCAGTTTGGAAATACTGCCCTTGGTGTGGTGTTCTAACTGCTCTGTGTTGGGTGAACTGCATCTGTTACAGAACTCTGCAGATAAGAGCAGGTGGATCCCACAAATATTCAGAGCTACTCTAGAGACATCGGGACTTGAACAGGGGTCTTTGGCTGCAAAGTCCACACTCTTCCATTCCTTAGGACAGCAGGGACGAGCTGGCCATCTGCAGGGTCTCCACTCCCTACCCTGCACCACGGCTTCAGGAGCCCAGGGCTGGGTGTCTCCACATCCACTGTTACAGATGAGCGGTACTCAGGGGCACGGGCATCTCTTCCCAGAGGGCAGGGGTCCTCCCCAGAGGGCAGTGGGTCCTCCCCAGAGGGCAGTGGGTCCTCCCCAGAGGGCAGGGTCATACTTCCTAGAGGGCAGGGGTCCTCCCAGAGGACAGGGATTCCCCCCAGAGGGCAGGGGTCCTCCCCAGAGGGCAGGGGTCCTCCCCAGGGGCAGGGGCATCTCCTGCTGCCTGGGCCTGGGGGCACTGCTGCCCGTTATCAAGTCTAGATTGAAACGAGTCAAACCCGCACACGGTTCTGCGTGCAGGGAGGACAAACCGTGCCCCGGGACCTGCTCTCCGCGCGTGCTCCGCTGCCGACCTGGCCAAGCGTCGCGTATTTCGCACCCTCTTCCTGGCCCGCATGGCTCCAGGTGCTCACTACAGGTGCTTGGCCTCCCTTCTGAAGCTGGACTTGGCGCTCGTCGCTCCTCCACGGGAGCACCTTTTAAGGGACCTGGCCCCACACTCGGGACCCCCGTGGGTAGGGCATGGCCCCCACGGCGAGGCGCCTCCCCAGTGCTGAGCCACTCCAGAAGTCAAATTTGTTTTGGGAATTTGTAGTTCCGCTGCTTTCTTCTTGAACCTATTTGCATTTTAAATAATTAAAACATTAAAACTGAAAAATTTATAAATGAGAGCTGCTAAGAGAATCCTGCCTGGCAGACAACAGAAATTATTACCCTGCTAGGTTTGCTTTAATGTCATGGCCGTCACTCTCCCCAAGGTGCATTCATTCCCGGAGCCCACACCCCCGACGGCCCTGCAGTGCACACACAACACACACCACAGCACAGCCCGCAACACACCTCACACACCAGGACATACACGGTGCAGCATACAACCCAACGTGTACCGTATGACACAACTCACACCCCACAACATACCACACAGCACAACCCCACAACACACACTAGAACACACACCCATTACACACACCCACAACACAACCACAACCCATACCTTATAGCACACAGAGCACAGCTCCCCACACATACCCCACAACACACCCCATGACAGCACAACACAAACCACAATACCCGCCACAACACACCCTACAACAAACATCACAACACATCCCAGAACACACACCAAGACACAACACAATGCATACCAAAACATACCCCACAACACACTGTCAATACACGCCACAGCACACCCCACTGCACACACACTGCAACCATGCAGTCATCACCAAGGATCCACATACATCAGAACAACAGACACACAAAACCCAAGACAGTCACATAGCACAATACACACACATCACAACAGCTGAGAGATGCACACACGTCACTAAAAATACACACCCAGTCACGTTAACACACACACACTGATGCTCTCCGATACACACAGGCACACACACACACTAGCACGCACTGAGACACACGTGTGCACACACACACTTCCTTCTTCACTCCCCTGTCTCCCTCCTCACACTCGGCTGCCTACGGGGTGGACTTTGATCTCATTATGTCGCTAACCCAAACAGAATCTCATCAGTTCTCAGTAATTTGGTTTTTCCCTCCCCTTACCCTTCATTTATTGTTTCATTTGAAAAGTTCACTGGGAGGAGAAGGGAGGGGTGGGGGCGGCAGGAGCCGGCGTGGCGAGTGACAGGACGCTTTGTCCAGCGCGGCTTTGCCTGGTTGTAACAAGCGTCAGGACACTGGAAACCACAAAAGCTGGGCTGGCCGCACCATCCATCACCGCCTCGACAGCCGTCTTCAGTTTGTTTGTTCCACTATGCATAATAAGTGATTGGATCAGGTTTAATTAGATATTGGGTAATCAATCATTGCCAACAAGGCAACTCAGCTTGGGATCTCACTGCTGCAAGGGGAAAAGCAAAAAAATAAAAGAGGCCAATCTCATCTCGTGTGCATAAATACCCAGCCCAGGAGCACACACCGTGGCGTGTGAGCAGCCAGGGAGGGTATGAAGTCGTCTGCAGGGCGGCACGAAGAGAGGGGCTCACATCTGGATGCCTGTCCCCAGACAGCGCCTGTGTGACATTTTACTTCCACTGCATAATTACTTTACAATATAATATAATATGCAGACCTGAGGGAGGGAGGGAGGGAAAGCAATTAAATGATGCCCCCGTCTTCCGCTGCCCCCATCCGGGGCCCAGGAGTTGTTATTTCAGACATGACCATTTGGGGCTGAGGTCTGAGACCAAGTAGATGGCCTTGCCTTTTGGAGGCCAGCTTTTCTGCATGGGTCCCGTCAAAGATCCCCGAAGGGCTTCTAGCCCTTTGCGCTGATCTCTGTAATGACAGCTTTCCACAGCTCGATAGATCCATGCAAATAATTGACCTGCATTGTGGATTATTTATTGATTGATTGAAAACTGCATTTAGCCTCATGAGTAGAAATACCAATGAGCATCATGGCACTCATTATTGGGATGTCAAAGGTTACATCAATTCTCATATGCATCTAATTAGACATAAAGGCAATCGGGGTCTGTTACAAATGGGGGGGCTCCATGTGCCTGAGGAAGGTTGGTGGGCCAGCCCCTGTGACTCTGGCCGAGAACCATGCAGTGACCCTCTGGTGACTTCTTTTTGATGTAAAATGGAGACATCCATATTGATTCTGATTATACTTCCTGCTGCAGAGGAATGGAACAACTAGAGCTCCTGAAATCCTTGGGGGATAAAGTTGGGAAGCATCTACCTCCTTACTCCTGCCCTCTCTTTGTTGTAGACAGGATTGTTCCACTGCAAGGCTAAGGCAGGTCTGGGCGTGTCAGGGTAAACCAACACTTCTGTGACATAGTGGAAGTTCTTAAGTAGATGGATAAATGATGGATGGATGGTTGGGTGGATGGATGGATGGATGGGTAGAGAGACGGACTGATGGATGAATGGATGGATGGATGGATGGATAAATGAATAATGGATAGCTGGATGGATGATGGATGGATGAATGGGTGAATGGATGGGTAGATGGATGGATGGATGGATAGATGGGTGGATGGATGGATGGAGAGATGGATGGATGGATGGGTGGATGGAAAGAGAGATGGATTGATGGATGGATTAATGGATGGATGATGGATGGATGGATAGATGGATAATGGACAGCTGGATGGATGATGGATGGATGAATGGGTGGGTAGAAGGAAGAATGCATGGGTGAATGGATGGTTCAATGGATGGATGGATGGGTGAGTGGATGGATGGATGAGAGATGGATGGATGGATGGATTGAAGGAGAGATGGTTGGATGGATGGGTGGATGGAAAGAGAGGTGGATTGATGGATGGATTAATGGATGGATGATGGATGGATGGATAGATGGATAATGGACAGCTGGATGGATGATGGATGGATGAATGGGTGGGTGGATGAAGAATGCATGGGTGAATGGATGGATGGATTTCTGTATGGTGAGGGCTTATAGGAGTCATGGTTAGCCATGGAAAGAAGCTTCATCTAAGACAAAAGCCAGTGAGTAGTGGGGTAACAGTAAGAGTGAGGACATTACCCATTACCAACGATGGGTGAGTCTCTTACAGAAAAGAAAGGGAGAAACATGTGGTCCCTTGGATTAAGTAATCCAGGTAAATTGAAATATAATTTTAGAATATTATCTGTTTTTGGAGAGCTCAAATTCTATCCATTGAATTGAAATAAGAAGCTTGAGCATGTTTTACTGGAAAGTAGAACATAAAATAAACCTAAAAATAAATGAGCCACTGCACATACTGGGAAGTCTAAAAAATATGGGAGCCAAGAAATCCACAAATCTTTATTGGTGGTTCTGCCCTGTAATGAGCTTTTGGGGTTCACTGTGCATGTTCGTTCCCCTGTAACTGCGCTCACCCGCCACCCCAGCACACACAGCCCCTCTGCTCTCCTCTGCTCCTGGGGCCAGAGACAGTCCCACACTGCACAGCAGCCTGTCCCTCCGTGAGGCTGACCACTCGGGACCCAAGACTCATGTCTCTCAGCAGCCGCGCTCATGGGGGAAACATGGCGCACAAATTAAGGTGCTTGGTGATCATGTTTGGTGAGCAATGGTGAGGAGACGGGCAGCTGACTGGGCAGCAGGCAGCCGAGCGGGCAAGTGCGGGAGGCAGGGCTGCGGCCGAACAGCCCATCCTGTGCCCCCGCCAGCTCCCAACCCCCTTCCCTTGACCCGGGGCTGACTTCTCGCCCGTACTTCTCACCTGGGTGCTCTCGAGGGTCAACACGAAATAAGGAGCCTTAACTGACACTATCTACCCACTTTTCCCCAATCCCCAATTTATTTGTCTTTTGTGTTCTTTCCTGGACTATGGGAAAAGGATTTTCCCAACCACCTTCAAAGCTCATTTCCTTTAATCCTGGATTAGCCGGTGGCCCTTCTCTCTCTCTCTCCAAGGGCTGTGGTGTCGTTTTTGCTCCTGTGCAGTAATGACAAAGAAACAGAACATGAAGAAAGCTTTACCTTTTTTTCTTTTACCAGAGAATTACAAATCCCAGCATATGTGCCCAGCTTTTGTAATCCTTTGAAACATTTAGACTTTTGTCGCTTTTGTTTTGTTTTTGTATTCCACAAGGTGAGACAGACAGGAAATAAAGTGGAAATAAAGGACAGGTGTGGCCCCCACAGCTGCTTTGCACCTTGGCTTGGTGGGAGGGGGTGGGCGGCGAGGCCCTTCCTGAGGCCCCTCCTCTGCGTGAACCTAATTTACCCTGGCTCCTTTTTGTTCCCTGATGTGACCTTGGAGGATGGGAGGATGTTCCACTGTTAAGGGAAAGGGCCATAATTTGGGGTCCGCTGGGGGTTAAATGGAGGCTGAGGAGGTCAGCCGCGTCGGACAGGGGAGCTCTGCGAGGGCCTGGAGAGAAAGTGGTTGTTCGGTTACAGGAGCGTGACCTGCCGCTTGGTGGAACACAAGGGCAGAGATCTGAAGACGAGGAGTTCTCGGCAGCCAAACCAGGTCTCCTCCACATGAGGTGTGCCCGCCGGACACGTGGCGTCCCCAGGAACACCCTCTCCCAGAGCTGGGGTGGGCGGAGGACGGAGGTAGGTCCCCACCCCCTGCAACTCTGGGCTGCTGCCCCAGACCCTCCCCCTCCCAGGGGAGCAGGGACCACAGGGGATGTGCTGGTTTGAAACTACTATGTGCCCCAGGAAAGGCCACGTTGTTCCGATCCAGTCTTCTGGACGCAGACTTATTGTGGGTGAGACATTTTTATTAAATTATTTCCTGGAGATGTGAAGCCGCCCATTCTGGGTGGGTCTTAATTAGATCACTGGAGTCCTTAAGAGAGCTGAGAGCCCAACCAGCCCCACACGCTGGGAGACCAGAGGCAAACAGGAAGATGTTTGGAGATGCTAAGTGATGAAGCCCAGAGTTTGCCCTGAAGAACCTAGGAGAGGACCCTCAGATGCTTATAGAGAAATGCCCTGAGAGAACAAGCAAGGATGCACAGGAGCCGAGAGAGAGAAGCTAAAATAGACGAAAGCCCAGAGACATCAACCCAGGAGCAAAGGATGAGCAGACACCAGCCACATGCCTTTCCAGCTGTCGGAGGTGTTCCGGACACCATCGGCCTTCCTTCAGTGAAGGTGTCCTCTTGTTGATGCCTTAGTTTAGACACTTTCATGGCCTTACAACTGTAACTTCAAACCTAATAAATCCCCTTTATAAAAGCCAATCCATTCCTGGTATTTTGCATAAGGGCAGCTTTAGCAAACTGGAACGGGGGGTCCAGGCGCACACTGGCTCTCCTGCCAGCCCTGGGGAAGCCTGGCCCTGTAACCTCAGGCTCCCCACTTCCAGAGGGGCCAGGAAGGGCAGGGCCTCTGGGCACAGAAGCAGGGAGGGACCCAGGCTCAGAAGGCAGGCAGGAGAGGGACTGACAGGGGTCTTGGTTGGAGCATGGCCTTCTGGGCAGCCTGCAGGGGTCCGGGGTGTGACACATCCCCACAGGGTGTCAGGGCCTGGCTGGAAGACCCCTCGTACCCTGCCAGGCCTGCCCCCACCAAGCTGGGTCCCAGGTAGAGACAGAGTTGCAGGGAACCTGGGCACATGTCTCCATTTTACGAGGGCAAAGCGTCTGTCCCTGAGGTGCCCCTTTAGCAAATGCTTCAGTGCAGAAGGCAGAGCCTGTCCCCCCTTTGCCCCCAGCCACTTCACAGTGTGAACACTACACGGTCCCCACTGGGGAGAGAGGAGGCGGCTCCAGCAGGCAAAGCAGGAGAAGACGGTGCTGGCAGGAGGGAGGGGACGGTAGATTGAAGACAGAACCCGGCAGGGAAGGGGTTTTCCATGCACAGGGTGGCCCCCACGTGGGTGGGAGTGGGATGTTCCTGTGCCCAGCAGTTGCAGCAGTGGCCTCAGAAAGAGGGCTCGGCTTGGAGAAGAAAGGAGTGGCAGGGCCCGGGGCAGCTGCTGGACTTGTCCTGAGCAGACACAGAAGCCCTCAGCCAGTGTCCACGTGACGAGGCACCCAGAGCTCTGCGGTACTGGGTGGGGTCCACAAGCAGAGGACAGGGAGGGTGGCAGCAGGCCGGGCAGCGCAGGGCAGTTAGAACGGAGGAGTCGGTTGGCATCCTCGGAGCCTGGGAAGCCAAGGTCCATGAAGCCTTTTTCTTCTGCAGATGAATAACCTGGCCGAGGGAACTGACCAAGGGTCTGAGACGATTGCGAGGCTCTACGCGGGCTCAGTGGGGTGCCATTTTGTCCACCAGCTTCTTGCATCACGTCTAGCAATTCTCTGACTCTTGGCAGCAGAATTAACATTTCATTGTGTCATGAATTTCAAAGTACCAATTGGTCCAATAAATCAGTGTTTATTTTATTATCTCAAAAAAAACAGTTCTGATCTCTACTCAAAAAATAATTAAAAATATTTCAAGTGGAAACATGCACGAAAAGTACCCTGCCACCTGGGAAATATGAATCTGTCTTCATCACACACCTGCTCACTGTCTTCTGGAACCTTCTGACAGCAGAGGATGAGATTGGAAGGCATCAGCGGGAAACGCACGCAGGCAGGCTGCCCCAGCCCCAGGGCTGCTCCGGCCCAGGCTCACACCTGGAGCTGGTTCAGTGACAGGAAATCCCTGCACCCCAAAAGATATTCCACTCATGAGCAAACCCTCACTGCCCCGAGACAGGCAGAATCAGACGGATTAACCACGGGGAAAGCCCAGATGCTGCTTTCTTTAACTGAAACCCTTGATGATCTTTATTATTCTTTTTAAAGATACAAATTTGTATAAATGTAACTGAATAGTTTTGTGCGTGTGTGTGTGTGTGTGTGCACGCGCTCTCCAGTTATAATCTAAAGTCACTTGCAGGGACTTAATACATAAATTAATCTATCGTGAATCATTTTTTTTATTTTAGAAGTTTAAACTTGACTTTGAGATAATTGTAGATTCATATGTAATCCTAAGAAATAAAAAAAAAGTGTATATACATTTCATCCAAGTTCAATTAAAAGGTAACATTGGAACTATTGTGCATCTCATCCAGGAAATTGACATTGCTACAATCCCTCCATATTATTCAGATTTAAGCAGCTTTAAATGCATTCTGGGTGCGCATGTGTGTGCACGTGTGT
>PVKY010010818.1:0-12412 GCA_004027775.1 Bradypus variegatus
AAAATTACTAATCTTTCAAACTGTGACTGAAATTGTTTTCTAATATTCTCAGGCAAAGGATCAGCTTCAAATTTCCTGAGCCAAAATTCAGCCTCCTTGTAACCTTCAACAAATAACTGAAAGGAACCAATCTATAATTTTAAGAACTATAGTTAGAAAAGAAAATACTAGAACAAAGGGATTTTTTAATTTCTCAGCAGTACTGTCACAGAAACACATTATATACATACAAGAAGAAAAACAGAAGAGTTAGCACTTATTTAGATACACATTTATCAAGAAAACTTTTTTTATATACTGATTTAAAATAATAACATAAAGAACAAATAGCAAACAAAAAAATGCTCAATCCTAGACTTTTAAGGAGCACAGCGGCTATTTCAGGATAATTAAATAAGAAAATAAACATGTGTCCTCAAGGTGATACTCTTAGAAATGCTGTTTTCTAAAAACAGTCATTAAAATGAATTATATTATAGAAGCCTAATTTTATACCTATTCTGGTTATTAATAGTACAATTTTGTCTCAGTGAAGAAATGTTTCAGGATTCTTTTCACAACATAAAATAGAGTAAAAAAATTTTATTTAAAAAAAAAGTAATGGATTCTTTGACCATGGTATCAAGATACTGTCATAAATTTTATAGGATTAATCAGTTAATCATAACCTCTATAGTGTTTTTTTTAATCCTTTCCTTGAAGATACATCGATTTCAGAAGGCATTTCTATTACTAAAATTCTAGTTGTTAACATTAAGAATTTTAATTATTCATTAAGGAAGGAAATACAAATTTATACAGCAAGGACACACAGTTATGAGTAACCTAGTCTCTCTCATAAATGCAAACAAACAAATCACCATAAAGAAAATTTATTTCTTATATTTTGTTATTGGCATGAAATTTTAATGATTTCCTAAAGCTTTTCCCTAAAACCTTATAAATAAGTACTAGTAATCATAAATATGGAAATAATAATATCCTTTTTTAGTCACACTTTGATCAGCTTTCCCAAGGAATAACAGACCCTGTACACAGATTTCAAACATCTTGCCTACTTGGAGTATAGTTTAAAAAGAAAAAAAAAAGTTAAACCAGGAATTTCTATGCAAATTCTCTTATCTATATTACTGAATAGCAACAACAACACAAAATTGCAGGTCAAACATTTTTAACAAAGCCTAGAGCTTTTCCTAGATTTGCACATCAGTTGTCTAGAATGCTTTCCCATTAATGCCCACCTTGCCTAGCTAGCTGCTAATCATCTCTCAGATTTATTTAAAAAAAAAAACGACAAGAAAAAAAAATCTAATATGTAGGGAACAAACAGAGCTACCATTCACTAAACCTTCAGTATGTGCTAGGCGCTACCAAGTACTTGACATGAATTTCTTAATTTTATCCTCCCAACAACCCTTAGAGATAGTTTTTAATCATCATCATCATTTTATAGAAACTGAAGCTTAGAGAATAAGTCTCTTACTTAATGGAAAGAGAGGCTGGGATAGGATTCTAGGTCTGATTCTAGACCTGTGCTTTTAATCATTACTTTATAAGCCTTGGATGCAGACTCTTCTTGGAACATTCCCTAGCCCTTTAAACCGAGTTAAGGCATCCCTCTTCCACCCTCTCAGAGCTCTCTGAATTTATCATCCTAACAGCTTTATCATCTTACAGTGAAATTGCTTGTGTACTATGACCTCTTTGAACATGAAAAAAACCTTTTTTCTTTTCTATTATATCCAGAGTCTACAGCACAAAGCAGCTCAGGAAATATGTACTGATTCAACAAGATGCCCCCCAAATAAAGTTTATCAGAGTAACTAACCTTAGGAGGGAGTCCTATCCGATGAAATTTTCTACCTACTTTTGGCACTTTCTCTAAAGCATACTTTTTGCCTCTTGATTTTGCTCGGTCAATTGCACTGTAGTTAAATGTTTCACTGACAAGCTGAACCACCTAGAAACATAAAGTGTGGCAAAATGGTCAGAATTTACATTATGATATTTCTATTCATATAAACCATAAAACTCACTCTAATGCTGCAACTGAGTAAAGCTCAATCCTATATAATAAATGCCCAGAGACTCTAATATTTAAAGGCCAAGGAATTTCTAGCACAAATTTCTTTTTCAGAGAGGTCTAAAAGCAATCTAAAATTTATAAGTAGAAGAAATAAAAGTTCTGAAATACAGAAATAGGAATGAACATTTTGAGTAAGTCTTTAAGTAAAAATTTATAAAGGCCAAAAGGAAAACACTAGTCTTTTGAGGACATTAGTTATCTTTACTAGACTCTCTAGATCCCTGATCTTTTTCTTCTTTCTAGATGAGCTTTCCTTTACCATCTTTTGATCTTGCATGAATAACAGACATTCCCTTGGACACTTTTGTGGATCTAAGCTAGTGTCAATTTACTAGTCCCTCATGACTCTAGGATTACAAAAAAAAAGGGGGGGACCTCAGTTTTAGGCTCTGTCATTAGGAATTATTATTGTCACGTTAACAGGTAAGTCAGCTGAAAGTTTTAAGTGCAAGATTAAAAACAAATTCTCCTTTTACCTTTGTTTTAGGTACAATGCCCAGGTGAAGCTTTTCATCGACAAGATAGGCACCAGCTTCGGAAAGGTATCCCTGATTAGGAAGCAGGCAACCTCTGCCAAAGCAGCAAGGGCAGCAGACCTTATGAACATATTTGGTCCATTTTGGATTTAGTTGACCATAAGGCTCTTCTGATTTGGGTTTAAACACACCAATAACTTTCTATAAGGGAAAAGAATACAAATCGTATTAAACTTTCAATTAATAATCCATAAATTGCATTCTGATAAATCATTTTCTACTGCTTCTCACCACAAATTTGGATATAATACCCAAATATTAAGACATTTAGTTCCTATTACATTTTTACAGTTTCTTATTCAATAATCCTTTGGGTCACTGGTTTAAAAATTGTGCTGTGAGAAGCCGTAGGGGAGGAAGCGAGGGCAGGGTCTCAAGACCCCACCCTACATTGAGCATATCAACTCTGATTTCATCTGTTTTAAATTACTAGACTTTGTAAGAGAGTGTTCCACTGATTTTAAAATGTTTGAAAACTACTACTCTTGATCAAACAGTTTTATTATTCAATGCTTATCAATATCGAAATTATATGTTTATTTGTTTATTGTTTATTTTCTCCCCCTAGAATGTACATTCTAAAAGAGCAGGGATTTTGTTCTTGGGGGTATATCTCAAGTACTCAGAACATTACCTGGTACATAATAGGTATTCAAGTATTTGTTAAATGAACTAATAAATCCAATGACAATCTCCAAAATACAATGGATATGTTGCCAGATTCTTCCATCCCAATCCTTTTCCAATTTTTTCATGAACCAATTTAAAATAAATTCTCTCCTCTTAATGTAAGAGAAAGATTTACTTATGGATATCTAAAAGTCTCTATAATCTTTATTACTGGTCTAATAAAATACATTCACATTAAATCTAGAGGCTGAATTATCTTTAGACAAGAAATAAAAATTTTATAATTTTAAGTATATAATTGTTCTATATAGCAATAAAATCTGAGGCACTAGTAAACACTCTACAAGAACAAATTAAGAAATGAAGTTTGTAATAAAGATTGCAAGATTGACATTACCTACATATATGCTCTCAAAAAAGACAATGTTCTAAAATTATTTTTAAAATATAACTTCAACCTTTGCAAAAAATGAAAGTGAAGTTATAATATTTCTTCCCCCTGAAAAAGGACTGTTGGTTATGCATCATTCAGAAAGTTTTAGAAAAGATAACAAGGACTTTCGAAAAATTCTACACTAAGTAGAACAAAGCTCCATAACAACTTCTTTTCTGCTATAAAATAATACTTTGATTCATTTCACTTTGTCACATTCCACTGCCTTCAAAAGTCAGATTGCCCAGCTGCCTTCCCCTGGCATAAAGCTGGAAAAAATATTCCTAAGGTTATACCTTTGAAAAAAATCAAGCACTTTGAAAATAACATTAGGTAAGTTTTGAAAGTTTAAAAGTCCACTCTGCTTGGGTAATACAATTATAAGCTCAATAAATCTACAGCTGAATATGAGTTTTTAATAAATGCTTCAAACCAAATATTAAATAACAGAATAACTAACGATGACTTAAAATAAATAGCTCTATTTCTTAAAAGTAGAGTGCTGCTAGCAAAAAAAAACTGACCTTTCTTTTGAAAAGAGGGTGCAATCAGATTAGGAAAATACACTCAATTACTCACAATGACTTCACATTTAAATGAGTACTTTCCAAAATTTCTGTTACATGTAGTAGCTCTGTGAAATTCTTACCCTCTTAGGATCCTTCACAAAGTAACTTCCACTTGAACCCTGAGGTATTCTTTCTGGAAAAACTCCAAATTCTATTGCTTGCTCTGCTTTCAATATAACATCAGCAAATTCTGGATCATCCAAGAATGTATTCATCTCTGAAGCACCACCAATGACTGCATTAAGAAAAATCAATGTTAATGTAAAATATGAGGAAGAAAGACCAGCTATGAGAATGCTCATAGTATGCAGCTGAATATTTGATGAGGTTATTAGCATTAGGAAATTAAGGAACAAAAAAATGTAATCAATATTGTTTGGGCTACTTTGATCCTCCCATTTTTTTCCCTAACCCCTCTTCTCTTTAAGCTCCAAGTAGTGACATATGGAAAAAGACTGCACTATTTGTTGAAATAATCATACCAATGCCTCTCATTCTTTGAAACCCTCTCCTCAAAGGGTTTTGTCCTCTATCCTACTTCAGCCTACATCATAGTCATACCTCAGATCTTGACATTACCAATACCTACTAACTCCCCACACTTCCAATGTCAAGCACTTCCTATCTTTCCAGGTTACTCCCTCTAGAATTCTTAACCCTCCCATTTTTCTATCCCACTGGGTCTTACAAAAACACTGATCTACCATGTTATTCACTGGTCTTCACTCCCTTAGTAACCTCACTTCCCTCTTTGGCCAGCATAAATTATGGTCAATCATCACAGAATCATTCTCTTCCTATCTCCAGTCATCACAATCACCTGGCAAAATCCCTCAACCCTGGTTAAATACAACTGTCCACTACTCTTTCTGCAACAGGGCGGCTGAACTAGGAACTAGACTAGAGAAACATACACAACCACAATGCCTGGTGTCAATTTAAATTAGTCACTACAAACCTCAGGTGGGCTCTTAGTGCTGCCCAGGAACTCATACTACACTCCTGTGGCAACTATCTCATATCTTCTCCTCTGGTTGAACTCCCAATAACCTTCTTTCCATACTCTATCTCAACAGATGATCTAGCTCCCTATTTCATTGAGAAGCAATCAGAAAAGAACCCTCATAAGCCGCCAGCACCATACCTACCCACCCACCCACCCATGACTACCTGTATATTCTGCCTTCTGCCTGTTAATATAGATGAACTATCCAAGCACTAAGCTTGTAAAGAGTTATTACAGGAAACGCATTGAGAACTCACCGTCTAACTTTTCAATTTAGTTGTATGTAAGTATATATGGTAACCAACCAAGTGCTTATTTTAAATAAATAATCAAAATGATCTCTCCCCATTCACTGAGCAGAATATTTTTAAGGAAAAAAAAAAAAAGTAGGTGCTCACAAATTTGTTGAACTGAACTCTGCCTCCTGTGTTCCAGTGATTACTCATCCCTCAGGTCAGGACACCACCACTTCCTTTGCTAAATCTTCCCTGGCCCCTAAACTAAGGCATGGTTCTATGCCTTAATGGAACTCTCAGACTTCCCTATCCGAGCACTTATACAGTCTGTTATAACTGTTTTATTGGACTGTTTGCTCCATTAGGCTATAAAACTATATGGGGACAAGGCTGGTGACTGGGAATCCATTTGATACCTGGTCACCACTGTCTCCCCAATGCCTTGATTTCCATGGGCACCCAGTAGGCATCAAATATTTGATGAATGATGTGTCTGCAACAAATAGAAAACAAACAATAGCTCTATTTCAGGCACTTATGGAAAAATAATCTCCAATACACTGCTACTCACTATCTTTCAAAGGCTCAGACTGTCTATATCTTCATCTAAATTAAACCAGGTTATCAATGTCTTCAACCTCAATTAAGTAATAATGAAAGCACCACCCATTAGAAATACCTCTACTGAAATGGCTTCCGGAAGTATAAGAAGTACCCTTACAGAATTCATCTGGATTTTATTACAAAGTTATTGTTCTGCAAGTGAATGCACAAATTATCCTTTGTCAGTGTTTTTTTAAAAACCAGCTTGTTTTAACTTTGTGGATACAGTGATCGTGTTTCCCTCAAGTTGGCTGCTCAGTAATCTTAAAAATCGAATTTGTAGGCTGCCTGCATCAAGTGTCTGACATATACTTTGTGTTCTCTTATTCTAGCCTCCATCTTATTTATTTCGCTACTCCTAGTATCTATTTGTCTCATCTTTCTTCCTTACTTTGAAATGTTTTTATTTTGTTCATACATTTATAAGCCATCATGAATCATTAAATGACTTGCAAATAAACATTTTCTTTTAGTTTGGTAACTCTTTTGCGGATTCTAACACTGTTCTCTAATTGTTAGGCCCTCCAGTATTTCTATTAGGCCTTCTTGATTTATAGTCATTGGTATCTTTGAAAAGTCACTTCATCTCTTTGTGCTTCCTTAAAATGGAACTAAAAATAGTATTTCACAGTTAGTTATGAATTAATATAAGTGAACACACAGAATTATACCCAGCACGTACTGCTACGTAAGGAATAACTACTGCTACTTTGTTGCTTAAAATTAACTAATACAGGGGATGGCACAAATACTTCTACTTTGACATTGATCAAAGTATTACCACTATGATTTAGCTTGCTCTAGACTTTGTCAAATACCTTGTTAAAATAAAGATGACAAATATATGACATTCTTCCACTGGCTGAAGTATATAAAGCTCCTACTTATATAAACAAAATACTTAAAACATCATAAATGATGCTATACTAATATAAATGCAAGAATTTTTTGGAACTAGAGTGGTAGTTTCATGGAGATTGGATGGAAAAGGACAAAGGACTCTAACAGACTCATTAAAACTAGCTAAATTTAAATCTAGTTAAATTATTCCTGTTCAGGAGACTGGCTTGAAATTTTTTAAACAGTTTTTTACAAGTCAACACTATTTTGATATCCCACTAAAAATAAAACTTCCATAATAAATAATCAAAAGTAACAATTATTTCCTAACATCAGGAATCTACAGCAAAATGGAAGAAAGTGCAAGACATGAAAAAGATTAAGAACGAGGCTGAGTCCTGGCTTTAACATTTCCTGGATATTGGACTTTGGGCAAACAATTTATCTCCAAAGTTCTATGAACTAGTCATTAGTTTTTAAAAAAAATTTCAATCCTCACAAGGATGAGGGTAACATCTTACTGTGCTGTTGGGGGAATTAATGAAATATACAAAAAAAGAAACGTTACTAAACTATAAACACTGATACAAATTTTGACCACCAAAGAAGGCAGGAGTTCTCTTTTAATAACCCGTTTGTATTCTAACTACTATTGTCTATTTCCCCTTTCATTTTTTCTAGCCTTAATGTTTTTTTGTTTACAAAAGGCCTCAGTTTTACAGAACAAAGTCATTTTCAAGGCTTCAGGTCTTTTTAAAATCCAGTCAAACAATAAGGTAACTTTGGTAGAAAAGGGCAAGCTAGCCACACTACTTCACAGACTAGTTCTAGGTAATATATGCCAAATTGTCAATGTACTAGGTGAATGTGGGTCATCTGTGATCTGGTTCCAACTTTCTGCTTGCTTATTCTACCAAATGTACTGTCAATACATTCATTAGCTAACATTATAATGATAGCAAAAGAGAATAGCAGACCAGCTTGCTAAAGCTATAATCATGAAACACTAGAACTGGAAAAACTACTTCCTTTGGGTATCTTTGATTTATTTATCTAGAATATTATTGAATATAAGTTCAAACAGAATCTGAATGATTCCTTCAATCCAAAATCCTTTAATTTATAGAAGGCACATTAGTGTACTAGTAGAAGGGCATGTGAAGTCCTCTAACTCCAGAAAAACCACACTGAATTAATTATAACTATATTTCTATGGCTTTTAAGTGGCCATCTATGGAGTGATACGCCAAGCACAGTGAACTCACCATCTCATTTAATCCCTGTTAACACCACAACATAAGTACTATCACCACCAGTCGACAAAGAAGCTTGGGTCCTCTCTAGCTGAGACACTTTCAAGCCTACTCTATTTTACCATCAAATTAGCCTAATTCGACTCCACATGCCCAAAACTAAACAAACGAAAAAAAACCCATCAACAAATACCCAGGCCTGGACTAGCAGTCCTAAAATTTTCTAACTTTCAACATCGTTTCAATTACCCTCTCTTTCACCTGAAGTTATCAATTAGCTTTATAGTCGATAAGGCGTTTTAAGTAGAACAGATGCGACTCTTCCAAAAAAGGAAAAAAAAAAAAACCTTTGCAGGAGAGGTAACAGGTACAGGAATTCAACTGCCTCTGCCCCCTCCGGCTAACGTCACAATAACATTTAACAAAAAGTTTTTGAAACGTGTCCCAGTGGTAGCTGGATACTCTTGCTGTATTCTCCTGTCATCCGTCTCGCACATTTCAAAACCCAGGGAACCTGCTTGAGAGCTGAGGGATCTCAATCCAAAACCGAGTTCAGATTTCAACAAACAACTCACATCACTCCACAGTTTTCAGTTCTGCTCGGTGTCCGACTCCAAAAGTTTAGACTCACTCTTGCGGGGGCCTAAAGGAGTTCAGCTTTATGACAAGCAGAGGCCTTGGGTGAAACAGTCTACAGCCCCCAGCCCCTCTGGCTCGTCATGGAAACGGTGCGAGTAAACGCGGGGGAGGGAGAGAAAGGCAAAGTGACCAAGCCTGGCCAGGGGACGGCTCCTGGGGCTGAGAAGGGAGAGGGAGAAGCCATTCCGAGCAGGCAAGCGCCGGCGGCAGGGACGCCGGGAAGGGCTTGCATGCGGAGCTGAGCGGCGGCGGCGGCAGGCGCTCTCGCCCGACGCGGGGAAGAGGGAAGGGCCGGGTCGCACCTGAACTCGAGAGGTGGTCGCGGCCGTTGGGCGAAGCCGGGAAGATGTTCAGGTTCCAGGAGGGGCAACGGGACGCGTCCCCGGGCGAGAGCAGCAGTTCCACGTCGCCGGCCCTGCGAGGGGAGGCCGCGTTCTCCTCCCTGGCAGCCTCCAGCAGCCTCACGGCACCCCCCGGGGTGCCCTTCGGCGGCTGGGCCCAGGCGACCCGCGGCAGCAGCGGCTCCCGCTCCTCGTCCCCCTCCTCCTCCGGGCTCCCGTCGCTCGCGGACGCCCAACGGCCGGGCTCGGAGGGCTCCGCCATGGCTCCGCTCTGCCCCTTCCGTGCTGGGACTAGCTCAAGGAGGGAAAAGGCCTGGGTCAGGGATCGGCATGTCAGGGGAACGGGAAGGGGAGACGGGAGCGGCGCGGCCCGGTCGACGCCACCTCAAAGGCGCACAATTCCACAGCTTGGAACGCGCCAACCAGTTGCCCCGAGACGCCTCAGGCAGCGCCCCACTCAACGCCACACCGTCCCCGCGCCTGCGCGGAAGGGCCAGAGTGGCGCTGGGCGGGGCGCGGCTGGGCGGGGCGGGGCGGGGCCTACAGCTGCCTCCAAGGGCCGAGGGAGGCGTGGTGCTAGGTTGGTGTCAGTCTTTGAGGGGTGGGGGTACCAGATGTAATTTACCAACAGAGTCTTCCGCCTCCCCTCCCTCCGCCAGCCCCAACCTAATGCTGTTTCTCTTCGCTTCCCCGAATCCTCTCGTAGAGTTCACCACAATCTGTACCTGTGTATTTATCGGTAGAAGTATTAAACGTTTGTGTCCACCCCCCCCACCTCCAAGTCTCCCACTACATGAGAACAGGGACCTTGTATTTATTCAGACATTTCTGATATTTGTGGTTTGTATTTTCTCTTTTTTTCTTAACTAATCTAGCTAGAGGTTTATCTTTGTTTTTAATCTTTTCAAAACACCAGCTTTTATTCCCATTGATTTTCTGTTTTCTGGCTCATTGATTTTTGCTCTTTATTACTAACTTGGGTTTTCATTTCCTCCTTTTGTTTTTTTAAGCTGGTTAGAGTAGAAGATTACATTATTGATTCTCGACCTTTATTTTTGTATGAGCATTCTAATGCTATGAGTTATCCTTTAAGCACTGCTTTATCTGCATTCCACAGTTTTTCATATATTGTGCTTTTATTTTCATTCAGTTCAAAATATTTTTCTTTTAGGATTGCTTCTTTTGGCCTTTAAGTTATTTAGAATTGTGTTGTTTAATTTGCAACTATTTAGGAGATTTTCTAGATATTTTATTTATTTCTAGTTTAATTCCCTTGTGGTCAAAGAACAGGCTCTAAGATTTCAATATTATGCAATTTATTGAGACATTTTATGGTCCAGGATATGATCTATCTTGGTGAATTTTCCATGTGCACTTAAAAAGAATACGTATTCTGCAGTTTAGTGTCATGTTTTCAAAATATCAATTTAGTCATTATTATCTTCATGAATTTTTTTGTCTAGTTCTTCTAAAATCAATACTAGGACAGGGTATTATGATTTCTCTAACCATTGATTGTGGATTTGCTTTTTCTTTCTTTCTTTCTTTTTTTTCCAGTTTGGTGAGCTTTTGCTTCAGTTTTGAAGTTGTTATAAGGTGCATACAGTTATGATTTTTGGGTACTCAGTTAAGATTTTCTCCCTGATAAATTGACCCTTTTTTCATTATGAAATTTTCCTCTTAACTTCTATTAATACTTGTTCTAGTTTGCTAATGCTGCCAAATGCTAAACACCAGAAATGGATTGGCTTTTATAAAAGGGGGTTTATTTGGTTAATCAGTTACTGTCTTAAGGCCATAAAGTGTCCAAGGTAATGCATCAACAATCAGGTACCTTCACTGGAGATGGCCAATAGTGTCCAGAAAACCTCTGTTAGCTGGAAATGCACGTGGCTGGTGTCTGCTCTGGAGTTCTGGTTTCAAAATGGCTTTCTCCCAGGACATTCCTCCCTAGGCTTTACCTTCTCTCCAAAATGTCACTCTCAGTTGCTCTTGGGGCGTTTGTCCTCTCTTATCTTCTCCAGAGCGAAAGTCCGCCAATCAAAGGCCATCTCCAAAATGTCTCTGTAAGCTGATGCTCCTCTCACAGTTCCAGAGAATTCTTCAAAGTGTCCCTCTTGGCTGTAGCAAGCTGACTCCTTCTGTCTTAGCTTATATACTGCTCCAGTAATCAAGGCCCACCCTGAATGGGTGGGGCCACACATCCATGGAAATTATCTCATCAGAGTTATCACCTATAGTTGGGTGGGTCACATCTCCATGGAAACACTCAAAGGATTTCAGTCTAATCAACACTAAAATGTCTGCCCCACAAGATTGCATCAAGGAACATGGCTTTTTCTGGGGTACATAATACATTGAAACCAGCACAATACTCCTGGCTTGAAATCTATTTGGTCTGATATTAATACTCCAGCTTTCTTAGGGTTATTGTTTTCATAGTAAATCTTTTATCATCCTTTTCCTTTCAACCTATTTGTGTCTTTATATTTAAAGTGCATTTATCTCTTGTACTTGTCTATATCATAGGGTTGGGTCTTGATTTTTGAAAGAAAAAAAATTCTAGTCTGATAATAGTTGCCTTTTAATTAGAATTTTTAGCCCACTTATTATTAATATAATTATTGATGCTGTTAGATTTAAATATATCACTTTGCAATTTGTATACTATGTATTTAATCCTTTTGTTGTTGTTGTTGTTGTTCCTCTGTTCCTCCTTGCCAGCCTTCTTTTTGGTTAATTCCGTATTTCTTAGAATTTCATCTTAATTCCTCCATTGGCTTTCTGTTACACCTCCTTACATTAATTTACAGTAATTAGTCTAGAGTTTGCAGTACACAACTGTGCCACTTTGAATAAATTATGCCCCACAGAGAAACTGTATTCTTTAATGCAATCTTGTGGGGTCACATTGATTAGTCTGTTGATTATTGTGGAACCTTAGATGAATTATTTCCATGGAAGTGAGTACTTTGCTTATTCAGGATGGGTCTTGATTAGTTCACCGGACTCCTTAAGAGACCTCCAGAGCTGGAGCCAACAGAGACACTTGGAGATGCAGATAGAAGGATGTTTGAAGATGCTAAGCTAAGAGATGAAGCCCAGCGTTTGACCCAGAGAAGCTAAGAGAGGATCCCCAGATGCTTAGAGGGAAATATCCTGGAGAAAGAAGCAAAGACACAGAGCAGCCCAGATGCCCAGAGACATTTTGGAGAAAGTCATTTTGAAACATAACCTGGA
>PVKY010010819.1:0-12396 GCA_004027775.1 Bradypus variegatus
CGGGTTCTGAGCAGGACCACGTAGCTCCAAGCCACCACCCTCCACGCTGCCAACTCCCCTGCAGCAGACCCGAGCCAGGCCCAGGGGTAGTGCCCCGACAGCCAACAGCATGCCCCCTTCAACAAAGAGCCCCCCACCTTATCTCCTCGCTGGGACTGTGGTATTTCCACTCGAGGGGCTCGGAGAGCGGCAGCAGCAGGTCATCCCGGCACGAGAGGGCAAAGTCCACCTTTACGCGGGGGTAGGGGCTCACCCTGCTGGCCTGATGGTGGAGAGTGGACACAGCCACAGCCTCGCGTGACCCCGAGATCCCCTGAAGAGCAGGACCCTCTTACCGCCGGGGAAAGCAAATCGAAACTACAGTGAGATGCCACTTCCCACCCACCAGGTGGGCTGCGAGAGAAAAGATGGGTCATAGCAAGTGTAGGGAAGGACGTGGAGACATTGAGCGCTCGTGCACTGCTGGTGGGCACATAAAATGGGGCGGCCCCTTTGGAGAACGGTCCAGTGGTTCCTCAAATGACTCAACATAGAATTATCATTTGACCCAGCAATTCCACTCCCAGGTGTTTGCCTGAGAGAAACGAAAACATATGTCCACACAGGAACTTGTTCATGAAGTTCACCGCGGCCTTATTCACAAAACCCGAAGGTGGAGGCAACCCAAGAGCCCATCAAAGACGAATGGACAGATGGGATATGGTGAATCCACTCAACGGAATAGTATTCAGCCATAAAAACGAGTGAACTCTCATCCACGCTACAACACGGGTGAATCTCGAAAACATTACTTTCAGCGGTAGAAGCCAGACACAAAAGGCCATGTGTTATATGGTTCCATTTGTATGAAATGTCCACAATAAGCACATCACAGAGACAGAAGGTAGGTTGATGTTTGCGTGGCTGGGAGAGAAGAGGGAGCGACTGCTTAATGGGTCGGGGGTTTCCTTTCAGAGTGAAGGAAATGTTCCAGAATTAGGTAGTGGTGACAGATGCCCAACTCGGGATATACTAAAAACCACTGACTTGTTCCCTTTAAATGGGTGAACTACACGGTATGTGAACTATATCTCAATAAAGCTGCTTAAAAAAAAGGGCAGGACTGCGTTCCATTTTGAGCATTGTTCGCAAAATCACCTCATGACGAGCCCTCAGGTGACTATTCCATTTTTAAAGTTTTGTAAAAATAAGACTTGTAGGTTGTTCTAGGGTGACGGAATTTGGCTGGGCTCAGACGCAGGCTCCTCAGGCCCCCAGACCTTGCCCCCCACTTCCCGGTGACCGCACCCCTCGGGCCGCACCACTGCCCACCCCCCGCCTCTGGGGGGCCCTCCCTGCCCCAGCCTGGGTGAGGCCCCTCTCCTGTCGCAGCGGCTCCTGTGCTGCCCGTGTCCCCCGCACTCTGCTGCCCGAGGGAAAACTAGCCCAACCCATCCCGAACCCTCAGGCCCAGGCTCCCGGGGGGTGGCCCGCCCTGGAGGTGGTGCTAGCCCGGGACGGCGCTTTCTGTACCGCCGCACCCTCTCCCCATCCCTAACGCCCCCCTTCCCATCCAGCGCTGTCCCGCGATCTCCACAGCCACCCCGTGTTCCCGCAGGGCCTTGGCAGAGCTGCGGCGACCAGCTGAGTTCCTGACCTCACGAGCGACCAGGCAGCGGCCACTGACAAACTCACCGCCACGTTCCGGGAAGAAATCTCCGCCCTGTAGCTTCTGATATCCTCCAAGTCCAACGTGGCAGTGAGGACTTCCTGGAGAAGATTTCAAGGAAAAAACATGACTTTGTATTCTCCTCCTGATAGGTGAAACCCGACTGCTTTAATAAGTGTGCCAAGTTGCCTAAAAATAAGCCATAACTTTGAAAGCAGGGGCTGTGCACCCGGGGACCCTAGCATCGCTGCCACCCCAAAGCCCTTTCCCCTTGTTCTTGCCACCACAACCTCCCTCACATTCACTCGCCAGTGATCATTAGTCACCTACAGCACAAGGCACAAATCTGCCAGTAGGGGTCTGCCAGGGGTTTCTGGGGGAGTCTCTCTCCTCTTAAAAGAGACACAGGGAGCAAAGCCCCTCTTGTGCCTCTGAACAAGGCTGTGTGAAGATGGCTGGAGCTGTTGCAGCCATTCTGTGTCCTCGAGGACCAGCAACTCAAGAATGAAGCCAAGAGAGAAGACGACTGAGCTGGGGGAAAGAAGTGGGATGAAGGGCCTGGGGTCCTGTTACAGGAAGCACTACTTCCCTCCATTGACCACAGCTGAGGCAAAGGTTTCCAGCACTTGCATCATGCAACAAAAAAGAGAAAGGTTTTAACCTTTGGATGTTATTCCTTTCTTCATGAAAAAAAAATCTAATCAAGTTATGCTATTAGAATTTTGCTACAATAAAACAAGTATGGATAAGGACAAAAATTGTATATCATTTATAAGAGAGGAATAGAAATAGAAAATTTGCAGAGATAGAAAGCAGATTAGAGGTTACCAGGGAGGGGAGGTTGGAGGGGAGGGGGAAGGAAGAGTTTGTTGGTAAAAATAAAATTAAAAATAAAATTGAGGCACAGGGACATTCTGATATTAAAAAAAGAACAAGAACTGTCACGAGCAATAACTTGTATGATTCTCACGCTAAGTGCCCAGAAAGAAGCCAGATATGAAAGAGTTCATACTGCACAAATCCACTTAGGTGAAGGGTAAGAACAGACAAAACCAATCTATTGGGATCTAGGGCCAAAAAAAGCAAGAACAGAAGCCAAGGAAGGAGCAGTGCAAACCACTTCTGGACACCAGCAAGTGACACGAGGCTGCACGTCCCCTCTGGGCAGCTCCCGCTGTCACAGCAGCAGACAGCTGCCTTTGTGGCGCTGGCCTGACTCGAGCTGGAAAACGTCCATGAAGACAGAGAACAAGGAGTTCATTTTCCTTTGTTTGGCCTGTCCTCTCCGGCCACCGAAGCGACCACGCTCCTCGTGTGACAAATCCAGGGGAAGCATGAAACCACAGACAAGGAAAAGAGACAGTGGTGTGACTTCCCATGAGAAGGCTCCTGTCAGCTGTGCCCAAAAGTGGGTTACTGTCAACCCAAGTCCTGGTTTGAGGCATCCAGCAAGCGAGAAAAGACACGCAAGATTAAGAGACTGCAAAAGGGCAAAGCAGATCTGTCACTTGGAGCAGAAGAAGGAAACAGAGGGGTGACTCAGTAAAATGACTCCACGCTCCACAGAATTCCTTCTAATCCTCTCACGTAGGTCACGGTGGGCCACCTCTCCGCGCAGCAAGCCCCGGCTGTGCCAGTTACCGAACACTCGAAATCAAAGAATTCTCATTTTGAAAGCCCTCTTTGGAAAACGAGAGGCAATGGTTTTCACATGACAGGGAGCTTGCTAAGGCTGCGGACTCTGGGGTGTCTGATTTGGCGGCCTGGTGGGGCCTGGAGTCTGCATGAACCTGCCCCCCTGCTGGGCTGAAGCAGGTGTTCCCGGCCCACCTGCATTCAGGATTGCTGCAAATGCTGCCTGTGGCTTTGCAGCGTAATCGAGGGTCTTGGCCAAGCAAATGTGAGCAGAAAGGAAACCCTCCCTGCACTGTTGCAATGCAGGAAGACCTCATTTAGTTTTTGGGGTCGTTTGCATGAACCTCATCTTCCCCTTCAAGGCCCTTTCATTTTTATTATGGTTAATACTGAAAAGCAAGGAGGCCTTTTGGGGAAGTTGTCCCTCAGAAAGTGGAGCCTGGAGGGGGACAACTAGGAGAACTTCCAAAGTGGGGAGAATTGTTCCAGGTGGTTGACACCCAGACTGAAAATCCTGGACCAGTTTCCTCTGGACAGATACTGCAAGTCCCCTGGAAATGCTGGGAACCTTCAAGGTGACCTTCACCCATTCACTTTGCAACAGAAGCCTGGTTTCATAATCCTCCCTGCTGACGGCTTCACCTCTGCTGTCACATATGCACCAGTCAAGGTCAGCATAAAGGAAGCCGAGAACATAAACCTGCTCCCAGGGTCTTGGGGATGTATTACCCCATGGCATGAGCTTGGCCTGCTCCAGCAAAGCCATCTGCGGAAGCTTGTTTCTTTGTCTACCAAATGCCTCTGCGAATTTGTGTTTTCAACACCCTGTTCCCAACAAAACCAAAGCCAACACTCATTGGATCCAGAGACAAAACAGGTGAGCCGTGACGCCTCAACTGCTTATCGGAGCCAAACGTGGCAGCACCTCCCTCACCCCAAATTCCAGGCAGAACAAAGTCACTTTCATTGTACTGGCACCGTGGGAACTGATTTCCACTTTTGGCAGTAGTCCCTAATTCTTCTGTTTTGCTTGAAAAAACAAAAGTGACAGCAATACAATTCTCTACAAGAACTTTTTCATCTGCTGTCTACTCCTTAGGAAAGAAATTGACGTCCAACATGATTAAATAAATTACATGACCTATGTTAAAAGGTATTTTTAGAGGCAGACAGTGGGGGCTTCCATCAGCATCTCAAAGGAATTTGTGGCCCCAATAATGTGCACCCCATTCCAGAGGACGGTGCTCTGTTTGCCAGCAAGGACTGCAGAGGGAGAATCCGAGCTGTAGTTTCTACCAGATTCCTCTGTCTTTCTCTGTCACATCCCCATGTATCCTCGGGGTAAGAACACTTCCAAAATGGACAGATGTGGGTCCATCCTCCCCCAGGTGATCTTCAAGTGGTCAGTGACACCCCGAGACCCCCCAGAACCGGGCCTGCCCCACAGAAGAAGCATCGGGGTCTCCACTTCTGCTCCCTGGGACTCCCAGGGCAGGGCAGCCTGTGAGGAGCCCCTCCTTGCACTCCTGGCTTCTGGGGAGAACGTGAGCACTGATTTGGAGGGAAAGAGGCTACCCCCCACCCCCACACTGCTCCGTACCACGTCGTCCAGGGAAAACTGGGCTCCCTGCGCGAAGATGAGCCCGTTCATGGCGATCATGGCACAGCCGTCGTAGTAGAGGCGGCCGCCGTCGCAGCCCTTCTGGTTGGCCAGCAGGTAGATCCCACCATTCTGGAAGGTGCAGACCCAACAGGCACTCGGCTGCGGCCCCCAGACACTGACCCTCCCGCCCCGCCAGGTCATGGTCTGTGCTCCCGTCCCCAACAAAGGAGACCGAAAACCGTGCACACAGGGAAGTGTGTGGCCGTGAAACTCTACTCAGCCTTCCCAGGAGGCAGGAGTTACATAAAACGTCTCCTTCCACGTGGGAGGCAGGTGCTCTCACCTCCATGAGACACGATGAGGAAAGGCGGCTCAGAGGAGCTGCACTTCCAAGTGGCCACACTGAGATTCCAACCAAGAATGGCTGGTCCAAACCCATCCCGTGAGTGAGCCGCCATCACCAGCTCCTGCACACTGCCCGAGAGCCGGGCAGCAACCCCGGGGCGTGCCCTGTGCTCCGCCAAGATGGCGATGGACAGGCAGCGCTTTCTGGCTCCCGGTCAGTGTCACTCGTCCCACAACATGGCGTGGGCTCAAGGGGCCGGATAGCCTGGGACACCTCTGCTACGGGGTGAGCTGTGTCCCCCAAAAAGTCAAGCTCTGGTCCTGAGCCCTGGCCTGTGAACAGGGCCTCATCTGGAAGGGGGGTCTCTGAAGTCTCGGAAGTTGTGATTAGTTAAGAAGGAGCCAAACTGGACCAGGGGGTCCCCAGCCCCAGACGACTGGTGACCTCAGAAGAGGAGGGGCTCAGAGACACCCACGGGGAGACAGGGGCCGAGGCTGGAGCCGTGCGCCCACAAGCCAAAAGTCACCGAGGACAACCGGCGGCCACCAGAAGCTGTGGGCCTCCCCTAAAGGCACCGTGATTTCAGACTTCCGGCCTCCAGAACTAGAAGTGAATCAGTTTCTGAACCACCCACTTCGTGGTGCTTTGCTACAGTGGCCCTGGGAATCCATGGCACCCACATGCCTGCCTTCCTCCTCGTGAGAGCAGGGATGCCAATGGATCTGCTTTGTGGGGAGGTCGAGGGGGTTGCAGGGGGTCAGACGAGGGAAGCCCTCATGGGGCTGCTAGCCATCCTGGGTCACATCCCACTCCCGGCACCAGGGCCTCGGGGATCCCGGGGCAGACCCAGCACCCGCCCTTTCGTGCACACCCCAGTGGGCTGCCTGCCGCCTACCTTGGTGGTGGCCGAGGTCACCAGCTCCACCCTGGCGTGGGCTTTGCGCAGCACGTGGTGGCTGCCTGAGGCATTGGTGAAGATCTCCACGCCGTCCAGGCCCATGTCGACGTGTGGGCTGTGGGCAGAGCCAGGCCCTGGGGCTCACCGGCATCTCCACGGCCCGAGCCCACAGACCGGGTGCTTCCAATCCCCAGTGCCCACCACTGGCACGTGCGAGGACGGGCTCACCTGTGGGGTGTCCAGAGCTCCTCGCAGATCTCACTGCCCAAGCAGGTGTCCTGGGTGGCCAGCACTGCGTCTCCGAAGGGGACAGTCTCCTGCAGGCAGAGGGAAGGTGCACTGAGACGTGAGAGATCAAGGGTCCTTGCCACCTGTGTGTGGGTCAGTTACCAACCCAGGACCCAGCGCCACCCGGAAACCTTTGCTCCAAGCCCCAGCTTATGTCCCTCCATGGCTCAGAGCATTCCCAGCAGCCTCGGACCACTGACATCACCCCATTTGCCCCATTCACTGGCCCCAAGCTGTGCTCTGAGCCACCATGGAGCTCATTAGAGCTCCAACAAGCCACAGCCAAGCCCTGTGAGTGGACACGGGCCCAGACTATTGTAAAAGCTATCGCTCATCCAGTGTCTTCTATGCACCCTTTTGTACGTTATTTATGATGCCAGTGGCATCACTAGATTGGAATTCTCCTGCTCGTTGCAGAGATGACTGAATGGAGGCTGCAAAGCTCAAGGAACCTTACAAAAGTTGCCCAGCTACTGACTGGCAGGAAGTGGTATGTGGGCACATCTCTCTCCAAAAGGCGTTTCAAAAACCAAGCGGCGACTAGAAGCTTCCTGGGCAGTGACAGCGCCTCCTCTCTGGATGTGATACAGGCATAAGAAAACATTGAAATCCCTGAGCAGGGGCCAGGAGACACCAGGCAGGCTGCTCTGCTTAAATACAAATGGGACATGGAGGATGTGCCAGGCTGAACTCAACTTGGCCACCTCTTGAGGCCAAAGCATCATTTTGCAACATGGTTACTTTGCTTGAGCACTAAGTCATCCTGGGAGATCTGGAAGGCTCTGTGAGGGTCTGGGTCGGAGTTCCCGGGCACGTGTGTGAGTCCAGCTCCCCTCATCGCCAAGGGCAGGAGCCCAAAGCCAGGGCTTCTGCCTTGACAACGTCTCTATCGGCACCTCAAGGAAAGCCCTCGCCCCAAGACCAGCACTGGATGGTGGCAAAATCATTCACAGCCCTGGTCCTGGTGCCCTTCCGACACTGACTGCCTCGGCAGGGCCAGAATCGGGCAGTGAGGGGCTCAGTGCAACAGGGGTGATTAAACAGAGCATCTAAACAGAGCCTGGCAATCCATCCTCGGACTCACTGTCCGCAGAGGAGCAGGCCTTGAATCCGCCTGAGCCTGAGCCCACACTTGCCTGGGACTGTTTTGCACATCCCGACCCCACTGAGCAGGGATCGACCTGCAGACGGCATCCCCACGGCAGGTGCTGCAGAGGTGGGGACAGAGAGGGAGGGCAATGCAGAGCAGCTCGCCCGCCGTGAGGGCACGGCCGCAGAAGAGGCCATCTCACGTCTACACAAATATGGATTGCACGCTGCGTCGAGATGAGTTTCAAACGTGCCCATTCTGTGATTCACAGTCAGAAAAGTTTCTGAGTCCCCTGGGAGGTGACCAGACCTGGTTATGTCCCTTCACCAAAACTCACCCCTGGCCATCAGTTGGCCTTTGCAAGTTTGTCTCTCAGGAATTAAGAACTGGCACCAGGGGTTTAATCTGGCTCCCAAGCAGAGCCCAATGCAGCCACTCTCCTCCAGGTAAGCAAGAAGCAGAGAGAGACAAGTACAGAAAAGCAAATGTCAACCCCGAGGTCTAGGCGTGTTCGTGCCCCACACTCTGAGAGGACCCTATATAAGAAAGCCCCTCCCTGCCCCAGATTGTCCCTGCCCTGGAAGATGGTGAGAACAGGGTCCCCGCCCGTGGGAAGAGGGGTGGATAAGCCCCCAGATAATCCTGGGGGTTCGAAAGTCACAAGACAGATTTCTGATTGGGGCTTTCACAGCATGAATGAGCAGCTGAGTAAAGCTTTCCCTGAGTTACCCCCTGAGAAAAACCTCAAGCTTGCTTCTCGGGCAACTCTAGGCTCCAACAGGAAATGGCCCGCTGAGTGGGGGTCGGGAGACCCCCCATGCCCCTGACCCAACCATGGCAATTCTCAACAACATCTCTCTCGGGAGTGGCTCCGACGAGCCAGAAAATGCATCAGCCGGATGGCCAGCCCAGGCTCATTCATTCACTCATTCACTCACTTGTTCATTCACTCCCCAATGTTCTCTGCACACCGTGGGCATCCCTGGAGATCCAGGGGAGAATAACAAAATTAAACCGCTGAGCCAGGGGTTCTCATCCTAGTGACATAAGTAAATGCACCGTGTCATGCAAGGCAACGCTGAGGTAGGTACGTGCCCTGAAGGAAAATGAGGCATCAGAGGGCAGGGAAGGGGATGGCAATTTGCATGGGTGGTTGGGAAGAGAGGCCCAGATGAAACGGGAGGTGGTGACGGGGGAGCTTTATGGCAACCGCCCTCGTTTTCTCCATCCTAGAACCATGGGTGCATAGGCTACGACAGCTAGGTCTTACTTGGGGCTCCCCCATCATGAGGAGGCGGGTCCTTTGGGGCTGTGCATGTGGGAGCTGGACCTCAGTTAGGCAGAGGCTCTTTAGTGGGGTGAGGGGGCCACAGCCGGAGCAGCCGGGGGGCTCGGAAGCTAATCTCCTGTGGGCGACTGGTAACAGCTGCTGGACTGCAGTGGGCAGTTCCACGGCAGGGTTCACCTACACCCACACCCTGCTCTACCCACCCATCCCTGCCCCACTCACAGCCACCTGCCAGCCACTGGTGGTGACAGCAAAGATGGGCTCACCAGAGCCCCTTCCCTGAGAATTTAAAATTGATGACACTTCACTCTCAGTGCAGAAAATCCTTCCACCCGGGAGATGGAAGCCTTGGAGGGGAGATGCCCACTGGAGGGGCTTCTGCTGCTGGGAGCCGAGGGTCCTGGTCCCCTGGGCCAGCCTGAGCAGAGCAGAGTGACACTGGGCTGTCAAAGGACTAGACATCCAGGGACCCACCTGCTTCGTCAGCTCCTGAATCATCCGCGGGAGAAAATATTCCTCTGTTTGCCTGGAACGGAAAACACCATAGGGCTCTAAACGTAAGCAAGCTAAGGAATCAGTAAAGGCAGTAAAGGCCCCGCCACGTGATCCCACGAGGCCGTCACTATCGTTTTTAGATTAAAAGGAAAGAAAGTACAAAGGTAAACTGCCATGACTCCTGTGTGATTTGAGTGACGCCCCAGTGTGTGGTGTGGCTGCTCAGCTGGATGGGAGGTGACCTTGGGGGTGACCCTGGGAGGGGTGACATGGGGTGGGAGTATCTAAAATCAGGTCACATGGCCCCAGAGACAGATTCAGGTGGGATTCCTGACCAGTTATTGAATCAGAAAAATCATATAATCCACCTACAACCACTAACCCATATCATCCTTAAAATTATAAAATAATGTTCTCAATTCATAAAACGGCAAAAGAGCTCAACACTCGATGTTAAGACAAGGCATCTAAAGTGCTGAACCAAAGGTCACAGTAGCAAACACATGCTTCCTCAAAGTCCACCTCCACAGGCTGTCTCAGGCGCATTATTTAGACAGTAATTAACTCTATTTCCCTTCTGCTTTCTTAGAATTGGTGAGGCCCTTCTGGGTATGCTGCTAGTGGCCCTATTTTATTTCAGGAAGATTTAAAAAGCCAAGACTCTTCGCTAACGGGAAGACGCCCCGTTGACCGCCGGGCCCCTCACTGACCCGGAGCTGGGGCTCAGTTCAGCTGAAGTGTTTCTGTTTGTTTTTATTTGATTGTTTTTTTTTTATTTAGAAACCATTCATTGGGATGCACCTTTATAATTTTTTAAATTAAGTAAGAAATACATGCCCTCAAGAAAACACGTTTAAAATATAGCTTGAGTAAAATGGACAAAATGAAAAAATTCTTATAGCTCTACTGCCTCCATATATATATATATAGTTATATTATCAGGAACACACAAATTAGGAATTATCGCATCTTCCTGGGGAACTAAAACTTCCACAGTCATTAATAAATCTCTTTATTTCCAGCAAGGCCTTTTATTGGTATATTTCATCTAAGAATATAACAACTCCTTCTTTGTTCCTGGTACCTTTTGCCATTCTTTGATTTCCAGTCTTTCCATGGTTTATGCTCTGACTTGCAAGTAGATAGCATGTGGCTGGAATTTCATTTAGTGCAGCCTGATTATCTCTGCTTTTTAATTGAAAATGCAAGTTCATTTTTATTTATAGTGATTACTGGTATATTTGGATTTATTTCTACCAACTTATTACATACTTTCTATGAGTCCCATTTTTTCTGTTGGATTTTTTTATTTGCCTCCCTTGGTTCCCAGGGGCTCTTTCTCCTGCACCACCAAGCACTGGGGTTGGTTCGGGCAGCTTCCCAGCCGTCCCTCCTGATCCAGAGGACTCGCTTCTCAGTCACCCAGGGCGTGGATGCCGCCTTTAAGCACCCAGCTTTTTGGAGGTGTCTCCTATTGGACTCCCCACCTTGCACCACCTCTGGACCTGGTCTCAGGTACCACATGCTCCACACATCCATGAATTTCTCAACTCTGAAGCTCAAGGTCTGTGCCAGTTTGAATATATTGTGTCCCCCAAACACCATTACCTTTGATGTAATCTTGTGTGGGTGGACCTATCAGTGTTAATTAGATTGTAATTCTTTGAGTGTTTCCATGGAGATGCGCCCCACCCAACTGTGGGTGATGACTCTGATGAGATAATTTCCATGGAGGTGTGGTCCTGCCCATTCAGGGTGGGTCTTGATCAGTGGAGCCATATAAATGGGCTGACAGACAGAAGGAACTCAGTGCAGCTGTGAGCGATGTTTTGAAGAGGAGCCACAGCCAAGAGGGATTCTTTAAAGAAAGCACAGGAGCTGCAGATGAGAGACAGTTTGAGGATGGCTGTTGAAAGCAGACTCTTGCTCCAGTGAAGCTAAGAGAGGAAAAACACCCCAAAAGCAACTAAGAGTGACATTTTTTGAGGAACTGCAACCTAGAGAGGAACATCCTGGGAGAAAGCCATTTTGAAACCAGAACTTCAGAGCAGACGCCAGCCATGTGCCTTCCCAGCTAACAGAGGTTTTCCGGACACCATTGGCCATCCTCCAGCGAAGGTACCCAATTGCTGATGTGTTACCTTGGACACTTTATGGCCTTAAGACTGTAACTGTGTAACCAAAAAAGCCCCCTTTATAAAAGCCAATCCATCTCTGGTGTTTTACATTCTGGCAGCATTAGCAAACTAGAACAAGGTCTTCCAGATTAGGAAAACCATTGGAGCAAAAGCCAGCCTTGCACTGGCTCATTTCTCCAGGGCACCAGGTTTCACTTTTGTTTTAGGCTCCAAGTATTTTCTTACTTTCATGATTGCTCAGTGGTGCATTTTTTAAAAAAATAAGCTATAAATGCACATACATTTTACCCAGTACCTTACTGGTTTCCAGCTGTGAGGGTCATATGGTATCTAAACTGCCATATTGCCAGAATCAGAAGAAAAGCAGAAAAGGAGCACATTGGATGGCAGACAAGAACGGTCGATGGTTTCATTGGAAAGATGGGAAGTTAAGTTTCAACGGTGGCAATAGCCACCATCACCACCTCTGAAGGCAAAGCAGAGAAATTCTAGGCTTTGTGCCCAGTGGGAGAAGGGTACGAGTGGTGAGTTGACTGGCCCCACAGACGCTCTCAACAGCCAACACCTGGCAGTGTGGGGACCAGTTGGCAGGGGGGAGCCAGGGCCAGGGGCACATTACACCTGGATCATCTCCCTGGCCCCACATCACCACACTGGAGACCAGTGTTTACCGTCAGAAGAGACTGACCAGAGGGGCACTGGGCACAGAGCACAGGCATGGTGAGGGAGGGGAGTGGGTGGGGAGGGAGGGGGCTGCGCCCATCGCCAGACTGAAGACGGGGGCTGAGAGTCCACATACGCCGGTGTGGGGCTCAGCCCAGGAGATGGAAAGGTTTTCTGTTTTATTCATTGCTTTTTGTTTGTTTGTTTTTTGGAACTATAAAAGGCCCCAGAGGAATAACAACCAAATAGAAACCTCTGAAGTTCCCTGCAGTGAGAAGCTCAGCTCAGCAGCAGAGAGGAAGCA
>PVKY010010820.1:0-12394 GCA_004027775.1 Bradypus variegatus
GGACTTACTTATTTATTTTTACAGCTTTACTGCTAGTCCCAGGCTCTTTTTTTCTTCCCAGCTGGAGGCCTAGAGAAGCATAATACATTAAGGGGGAAAAGCAGAGCTCCAAATCTAGGGTAAAAATCCCAGTGTGGTTATTTAATAACTACATGATTTGGGGCAATTTCAGTAATCTTTATTTCCTCTTCTATAATGCTGCTGATAAGAATGTGTAAGAACTACACAGTATAAGGGCTGACTCATAGTAGGCACTCAGAAAATGTTTCCACTTCCCAAAACGGAATGACTATATCCAAACTCAGGGCAAGAAGAGAAACAGAAAAGGATACTGACTCAATTTAAGCAGATACCAAAGCAGTTCCCAAAACTAAGATAATTCTGCCCTAAACCATTACTGCCTAATCTGTCTTTTAAAATCTGTTTGCAGAGCTGCCTGATATCTGATACCACCGAGATACAGCAGCTAAGGCAGAGGACTTAAAATTATCCTTTCTGCTGAAGCCCAAAGAAAGAATCCTTAGAAGGGCTCCTCCACAAAGGCACTGGGGGAACTTCCATTTTACGTTGCAAACAGTGACTGCAAACCAAAAAAATTACTGAGCAATACTGAAAGATGTCTAATGCAGAGAAGGTACTCTTGGTCAAAGAACATCAGTTGCTGGCCACATCCATCAAGAATCACCTTCAGGGAATGATTTTTGAAAATACAAGGTATAGGAGTATTTTCCAACAAAAGGAATGTTTAATAAATACAATAGAGAGCTGCACAGATCTTCAATTATAATTGTGTGGAATCCCAAAATAGATGTTACCTGTAAAACATAAAAAATATGCACACCCTAAAGGAACAAAAGATAAAATTTATAATTCACAAAACACTTCCACTGAAGTTTGACAAATTGCTAACGTGCATACACACACCAAATCTAATCACCTTATAGCTGTACCTGAGAAGTAAACACAAGGATGCCAAATGGGTGAATATATACATAGTAGGTAATCTTTTCCCTTAAATACAAATTTTAAAACTATTATTACAATAATGCTGAAAACAAATTTCAGGAAGTTCAGGAGCATTAAGCTCCTAAAATTCGGATCCAATTTTTACTAGTCATTACTTACAGGTAGCAGCTCAAATCCCTATTTTTTAAAAATATCATTTCCTATAAAAAACTAAGACTTTTTAAAGTTTGCGCCTTCACTGATCTTAATCCAGTAGTGTTTTCCTCACTCCTGATCTCCTTTCTATTCATAGCAACTAAATTTTTGGATGTTTACAATTTTAATCCGTGTAGATTGATGGGGGATAGTCACTGAGTAGGTTTGTTCTCAAGGTTTTCTTCACAAGTAATAAGCTGGACTTCTGTCATATTAATTTTTATGTACTCACACCCAGGGCTTTAAATGTTCTAGAGCTTGGGGATTGGGAAGAATTGTTTTTTCAATGATGTAAGCTATACTTACAATGACATGCTTGTATAGCTTTCAGTACAATATTACTATTTGGTTTTCCTCCTGAAACAAATAGATCTTCATTACACAAGAAAATAAAACTAATATTGATCATGCCAATGCAATTCCATTGTCTAAGGGTAGAAGATTTCCCAACACATATACTTATAAAGCTGCCACCTAAAACTTGTTCTTCAAACCTGATTCAGAATTAAATGATTTGAGCTGATTCATTAAGCAGTTCATGAAGAGAAGCAAAGTTTAGAGTGTCACATGTACAACTTCAGAAAAAACTGACAAGAGAAATTACCATAACTTGGTACTTCTATCAGCCTGTAGACATGATTAGGAAAGGTTTCCTTTTAGTCCTTTTAAGTTTCCAAAGAGCAAGTGAAACGGATTAGGGAGAGTAGATTAAAACACTGCACCAACAATCTAAGTGCATCCCTAACAAGAAGGGCCCCAAGCCAAGACTCTCCACAAGGCTTTGCTTCTATTCGTAAAAGGTCAGCCTGGATTTGCTTTTGTTTGTTGTTGTTTTGTTTTTGTTTTTTGAGAGTTTTAGAATATTGGAAACAATTTTAAGAGGGACTGAATCTAGCAACTATGCGGGACCCACCGTAACGTTAAGGTAGCCACAAGAAACAACCACTGCCCCGAAGAAACTGCCTACATACTAAATCTGAAACTGCTAGAGTTAATAGTAACACACATCCACCATGTTAATGACAAGATATTATTTTTCCAAAGATTAATTCACACCATGTGTTGTTAATCATTAGGGTAACTGAAAGCTCATGCAAAAGACTATCCCAGTTGAGCAGAATTTAATTGATTATTACGGCTACTGCACTGGTTTCCTTGCGTCACTGGCCCTTCCAGCACAATATTCATTCACACATTCACACATGGCACCACAATATAGATGGGACGACAGAACACCCAGAGTGAGGAGGTCTGATAGGAAGAAGATTTTGAACAAACACGTTTGTCTTGGAAAATATGCACCAGCCTGCTTTGAGAAGTAATTATGCCTATGTTGTTTCATTTCAGAGTGTCCCATCTTGCACAGTGGTGGGAGCAGCTGTGGGGAATCACAGAAGATGCAAAGCAAGACAGGCAACCTCATCTACCTCGGAATGCCACACCAGAGTTTCCAAGTGGTGTGAAAAACCCTCTGTTCTCCCAAAGTGTACAAAGCTAACCTACCACCCAGAACATTACTCCCCATACCAAACCAGACCCTCTTAAAGTCCTGGAAAAAAAGGCAATTTAAATAACCCCGTGTTAGCCTCAGAAAACCAATTTTTTATCTAGTCCATGCAGTTCTATGCTTTTCCAAAGTTGTGAGGTTACATAACAAACAGGCACAAATCCCCCAAACATGCACAAACGTTGGCTGCCTTGAGCACAAGTCTGTCATGCTGCCTAGACTTCTAGAGTTTAGAGGTAACCAGCTAGGAAAAGGAGCAGCTACAGAAAGTACACAAGCGTGAGGAATAAGCATCCAATCATGACCATTTTTCTCCCAACGTCCCTTAAAGGAGGCTGAGACACTGAAAAATACAGTCCAGGGGCCATCTGCTCACAGACCCTGTCTGGGACAAGGTGGAGGCCTCCACGCCCTCTTGAGCTCACTGTTCTGACAGGCCCTGCCTGCCTGGGAGGGACCTAGAAACTTCGTCCCAGCAGAAAAGGGAGAAGGGAATCATCAGTCTTGGATTTGAGGAGCTGGAGGCTGAGAAAAGCGGAATGTGGGAGGGAGCGGGGGACTTGGCTGGGTGTGCTGGGGGCGGGAGGGGTCGCCCGTGTAGTCAGAACAGCTCGCAACACGTCCCCATAAAACTGTACATTTTTTGTGGTTAAAGATTTAAGACCACAAAGAACGCGCTGAGGCAAAGCTTCTCCCCCGTCTGGGTTTGTCCCCTCCTCGCTTAGGGACCCGGGCGCCGCGCTGCTGAGGGTTTCCTTCCCTTTTCCTTTCAGGGGAGCTAACCACGGCCAAGCCGCGACAGACGACCTCCCCAACTTCGCCTTCGCGCACCATCCGGCGCAGCGCCCGCGGCCGGCCACATGCACCCATCTGCAAGGGGGCCCCGTAGGCCGGGGCTCGGCGCTCGCGGGATGTTCCGCAGGGGCCCGGGACTTGCGGTTTGGGAGGTGTTTTGGGTGCGCGTGTGTGTGTTTTAAACAAAAAGCCCTAGTAGCTCGCTGCCTCCTCCTCTGGGCCCGTGCCACCTTCCCCTACACCCACGCCGCACCTCCCCGGGCACACGCGCTGTGAGGTGCCTCTCCAGTCAGACAATGGGTTTGGGACCAGCAGTGAAGTCCGCCTCGAGCCCGCGGCAACTTCCCAGGACACTAAGAGGGCTGAGCACGGGAGGCCCGGAGAGGGGCGGAGAGGAGTGAAGAGGGGAGGCCACAAAAGGGAAGGTGGGAGCCTCCCCCAGACGACAGGAGGCTCGCTCCCGGAGCGGGGAGAAAGGGAAGAGGCGGTGGTCGGCTGCGCCGCCGGCCGGGAGCCGCGGGTCTCCACGCTCAGCAGCCGCCGCACACTCACCAGCACGATGGCAAATCGCTCCTCCAGTTCACCTGGCTCGGGCATCGGCAGCTTCAAAGGCACGTTGTGCGCCCTGAAATCCGTCTGCTGCGAATCCATGCTCCCCGCGTTGCCCATGTCGGCAGCGCGCCGGGGCCGGGGGCTGCTCCGGGCCCCTCGCGTTCGCGTCGCAAATCAGAACAGCTCCCGGCAGCCGGCTCCCGCCCTCCGCCGCGCCCCGGCGACTGTGCAGCGCGCACCGCTCTCTAGCAGCGCTCGAATTCGAGCCGCCCACCGGCCTCCCTCATGCTCCCCGCCGCGCCAGCTCAGCCCCGGCCTCTTTTCCTCGGGAGGGGTCGTCAGAGCGCTGGGCGCCCATCTGCATATTGCTCCGCTTGCACACCGCCCCCTGCCAGCAAGCGCGGCGAGCCGGCGCGTGGTCCCTCCTGCTCGGCCTCCCTCCGGGGCGCGGTTGCCACTGACACTTCCAGCCCCCGGCCGGCGACCTCAACGCCCGCTCGGCTAGCACCTCGAGCAGACAAATGCAGCTCCGCGCTCCGGGACACAATGCCCCCTCTCGCCCGGCCCCCCGGCCCCGGCCCGGCTCCTCCCCTTCGCCCCGCGGACTGCCGGGACCCGTAGTTTCTGCCCAAAGTCTCCGCACGTAGAAACCACGTCCGCTCTCGAGGGCCAGGCCGGTTTAGGACCACTCTCATCCGGTCAGGGCAGTCCAGCCTATATGCTTCTAGCTGAGCTAATGTCTTCTTTGACCTCCCTCACCCCAACAACAGAAGTAACTACCTCATCTACATTGTATCGGACACTTAGTAGGGATGTTTGACGAATGAATGAATCCAATCAATCAATGAGTGCCTGCATGCATTCCGATTTAAATTTCAGATTGCTACTGTTGGAAAGGATATAGTTCAATAGAGTGCCTCAACGGTATTGGCGATGTCCTATTTTATAAGCTGAGTGGTAGGTCCATTGGTGCTTGCTTTATTTTCTTTCTTCCTATGTATATGTTCTTTTGTGTGATTGAAATACTTTATAAATAAATATATGCATTTATGGTATATATAAACATCCACTATGGATGTGTGTGTGTGTGAGAATTATGATCAGACCCCAGAAGTTGGATAAGAAGAATTCAATTCAAAACAAACAACTGTCAAACAGCTATTATGTATGAATTACTGTGCTTCTTGGTGGGAGAAAGAAAGAGGATTGTCCCTGCTCTCGAATATCTTACAATCTAGTAAAGGAGAAAATTTACACAAAGAACCATATTTTGAGGGTCAAACAATCATGTGAGAATGAATATAAGGACAGAGTGCATTGGAAAGCATTGGGATGATCTTTGGAAGTGACTGCAATTTTAATTCCTCCTTAGCAGTCCTATGCCACGTACTTTACAGAGAAAGGTGGGACCAACTCTGTCCCCTGGGCTGTGTTTCAGACTGAGAACTAACCTCATGTAAATTGCAAGGGTATCCATCTGGTTCACTAGCCAATGAATTCCTACAATTAGTCCTTTCTTGGCTTAAAGCAATGTTTCTTAATGCTGGTTGTGTATAAGATTCACTTGGGGAGCTTTCTGTTAAAACTACACACACCTAGCCCCCTACCTATTAACAGAATCTTCCTAAGTTGAAAACTGGAGCCTGGGCAGGTGTATTTTTAACAAGCTCCCCAGGCAATTCTGATATGCAACTAGGGTTAAACTTGTTAAAAAGCTTGTTAAAAAAGCAAGTTCTTCTGGATGAGGCACCACACCAAGATTCAGCAAGGACACATTTCATTCAGCTTTAAAAACCCCAAGATGCGTTGTGCACAGTAGATACTTCATGACTATTGAATTGACAAGTGATTTTCACCAAAAGCTTATGAAGATTTTCCCTGAGAAGCAGCTGGTCAACACAAGACTTTGAGAGAAGAGAAAAGTGCTGCTCTCCTCTGGAGACTGCCTCAAAATCTTGTTGCCCTCACTATCTCTTAAAATTTCGGGTTTCTGATCTGAATGAAAGCTCTTTCCTCTATGATGCAGTGCCTCAGAGAAGAAAACAGTGTCCATACCAGTTATCATCCCCCAAACCACCCAACGCAACTCTCCAGTTCCTCAGATCCCTCAACTCACCTAGAAGGCAAAAGACCAAAACCTTTATCATACGCCATGTACACAGTGGGTACAAATCAGAGCTCAGTAATCAATCTTGGCACTGCCTATCTGTGATTCTGAAGATATTCTTCCCCTGCATTCCAGAGAGGATTTGAATTTCCAGAGTTTGTAAGCTTTGGAAGATGTTCATGGAGGAATATGAATCTGACATCAATGATGACAGAAGCCCCTTTTGCAAGGCTTCTTTTCCAGAGATATGTGGTGTCAGGGCTCCAGTCATTGAGTTTTGAAGGCTACCTGATCTCTGGCATGACTGGTGCTAAATACATTCCAGCTTTGATTAAGAAAATTGGGAAGAGGTGCCCCCACCTGACCAAACTGGAAGTACATTTTGCACACCTGAGGAAACATCCAATCACTAAACAGCTCCAGTCCCTGAGGAGTCTGGAACGGCAGAACTGTGAAAGTTCCAAGTCATGGCTTCTCAAGGAAAGCGACTTCTCCCTACTATAATTCTTGCAGCACCTTGTCCCCGACTGTGTCCCTGAGTTTGATGACAGACAGCTAAAGGCTTTGTCCAGGCTGAAGGCACTGTGTTCCCTGGAGCTGGTGGACCTTCCTCCGGTGTCTGATGAGGAGCTCATGATGGCCCTCTCTGAAATTGAAGGCCTCTACAACCTGAAACTGGTGAACTGCTCCTTCTCAGCAGATGGGCTCCTGCAAGCAGTGAGCCAAGATCTTCAGAAGCTACACAAGCTCATTATCAGTGTGAAAGGGCTCACAACCAAAGGACTGTCTCAACTAGAAAGCATAGATTCACTGCAGCATTTGGAACTACATGGTCCTTCCACAAATGAAGACTATCCCTCTACTATTCACGTCCTTTTGGCTTGCCTAAGATGCCCAGACTCCAACCCCTCAAACTCCTGGACTTCTGCACCCCAGACCAGGGGAACGAGGATGCCAAGGCTCATCTGTGGGAGACGATGCTCCACTGGGTTCAGTGAAAAGTCATCCACTGGCTACCCTTGGTTCTGGCCCAAAGTCATCCACTGACTGGTGGGAATCATGACTTCAACTCAGACCCACTCTTCCCTACACATCCCATGCCATTTTATTTATTCTCTTTCCTACCAAATGGTTATCCCTCTCAGCTTCCTATTTCCAGAGGTATTTTGAGCACTGAGAGGACATAACTTACTGAAAATGGTGGTCAGGCCCCAGGCTTTTGGGACAGACATGTAGGAACTTCAAACACAGTTTCACCAGTTATGTGTTTTGTGGTTTCTGTCAAGACGTATGCACCCTATGCAAGCTGGCTTCATAACAGGAAAAGTTAAGATCATAGCAATCTCATAGGTATTTTGAATACATGTCAATAATATAAGTAAATGCACCTGTCACCTACTACGTAATCAGTAGTGTTGATATTCTTGGTTAGATGGCCTCCTAGATTTTCCATAGTTTGTATCTATGTCCTTTTGGACAGGGAAGGGTACACAGGTGTGACCAAGGTCAAGAGATTCCTCAGGTTTTCCATCTTGGACAGGGACCTCTCTCAGAGGATTCAAGTATGGGGTCATATAATTATTTCTATGATTTGAAAAATTTTTATATTTGTCTTTTAATATTTAGCACTTTTCTACAAATACATGTTTTTGAAACCATAAACATGTTATCTTAAATTTATGTGCTCTATTTAAAATAACCTATTTTTTTTCATATGCTAGATTCAGTATGATATTAATGGATGGTGGTGATTAGTTATCATCTCAAGACAATGCTGATGGCTGGTAAGAAACCATATTTTGTGGTCTTGGGGGGGGGGTGTTCTAGTTTGCTAATACTGCCATTAAGCAAAATACCACAAATGGATTGGCTTTTATAAAAGGGGGTTTATTTCATTGCACAGTTACAGTCTTAAGGCCATAAAGTGTCCATCAACAATGGGTACCTTCACTGGAGAAAGGCTATTGGCATCTGGAAAACCTCTGTTAGCTGGGAAGGCACATGGCTGGTGTCTGCTTGCTTCTAGGTTGCATTTCAAAATGGTGTTCTCCAGAATGTCTGCATCAGCTTCCAACGCCATCTTCAAAACGTCTGTCTCAGCTCCAGCTCACAAAAATTCTGTTGGCTTCACATGGAGCACAAAGGGGTCAAAGCTATCAGACAATAGGACTTTCCACAAATCCTTTCTGCTTAACTCCTTCTCCAATCTTGGCTTGTACTGAAATGGTGGCTGGGTTCCATGTTTGGTGACATCCTCATGTTGGGCTGTAGCTTCTGGGGTTTCACCCCCTGGAAGTCCAGAGTTTTTCAGGCCGTCAGTTTCTGGTTTCTTTGAAACCAAGAGTTCATTTCTCAACTTATGTCTGTCCTCTCGTATTTTACTATAAGCTGCAAGTAAAAGCCAGGCTACTTCTGTATTTTGCTTGGAGATCTCCTCAGCTAAATATTCCATATCATTGCTTTCAAATTCTGCCTTCCATCCAACACCAGGACTCTATTTTGCCAAATTCTCTACCACTTTAAAACAAAGATCGCCTCCCTTCCAGTTTGCAACAACACATTCATCATTTCTGCTCAAGGCCTCAACAGAAGTATCTTTAGAGTCCATATTTCCACAAACAGTCTCTTCAAAGCAATTTAGGCCTTTGCTATCAAGCTCCTCACAATTCTTCCAGAACAAATTGAAGGAAAAACTTCTTCAAAGACAGAGCATGGAGGTTGAGGTCTGGAGACAAAAGATCTCAGGCTGGGAGAGAGGAGAGGCCCACACACATGGAAAAGGTGAGTTTGCCCCAGAGGTCGAGGGTGCACCTTCCACCTCTATGTTCAGGAAATGTGTTGCTTCCCAGGGGACTGGGGAGAGCCTGGCTGCCACCCCACTGTTCTAAAGGGGTTGAGCAAGTGTCCTGATGGAAACGAATCCAGGTGCTGCTCCAATGTTTTAGGAGGGTGAGGGGCAAGAAGGTGGTCTCCCCAATGTGTGGATAAGTTGGAATACTCACCCAGCGTTTGGAGAGAAAAGGGCTGCCACAAAGGCCCTTAGGAAGGGTTAGAACTCCTGCTCTCTCAAGCCCCAAGGATGCAACATCATTCTGTAAATGACTCTCAGACTTTGAAATCTAGTGGAGTTTTTGCCCTGTGGGTTTTAGGGACTGTTTTGGTCCTGTTAACCCTGTTTTCCTTTCAGTTTCTCCTTATGGCAATGGGAATGATTACTCTCTGACTTTCCCTCCATTGTATACTGGAAGCACATACCTTGTTCTAAGTTTACAAGTCCACAGTCAAAGGGGAATTTTGCTTTTGGACAGACTATGCCTGTAATTGATTTTGATGGGATCTTGTACTTAACTATTGTTGCTGAAATGATTCAAGTTTCTGTGATATTGTGATGGGATGAATGTATTTTGTATATGAAAAGACCATGTTTTTCTGGGGTCCAGAGGGTAGAATGGGCTGGTTTGTGTGTATTGTGTCCCCCAAGAAAAGCTGTGTTCTTTGATGCAATCTTGTGGGGGCAGACATTAGTGAGGATTAAGTTGGAAAATTTGGATTTGGTTGTTTCCATGGAGATGTGCCCCACCCAACTGTGGGGGATAACTCTGATTGGATAGTTTCCATGGAGGTGTGGCCCTACCCATTCAGCCTAGGCCTTGGTTAGTTTGCTGGAGCACCATATAAGCTCAGACAGAAGGAGCAAGCTTGCTACAGCCAAGAAGGACACTTTGAAGAATGCACAGGAGCTGAGAGAGGCACTGCAGTTTACAGAGACATTTTGGAGACAGCCTTTGAAAGCAGACTTTTGCTCCGGAGAAGCTGAAAGAGGACAAACGCCCCAAGAGCGACTAAGAGTGACATTTTTGAGGAACTGCAGCTAAGAGAGGAACATCCTGGGAGAAAGCCATTTTGAAACCAGAACTTTGGAGCAGACACCAGCCACGTGCCTTCCCAGCTCACAGAGGTTTTCTGGACACCATTGGCCATCCTCCAGTGAAGGTGCCAATTGTTGATGACTTAACTTGGACACTTTATGGCCTTAAGACTTTAACTTTGTAACTAAATAAACCCCCTTTTATAAAAGCCAACCCATTTTTGGTGTTTTGCATTCCAGCAGCATTAGCAAACCTGAACAGGGGGAGATGATCTTGGAGTTCAAAGGCCTATGGCAGTGGTGTGATAGTAACCCAGATCTCTGAACAAAAAATTCCATATTTTAATTGTGCCAAGTAAACTGCATCATAGAATGCTTAGCCCATTTTTCAGTACAATATATATTTTAAAAAGCCTATGGAGCAAGTACACACACAAATACATCCTGTGTATGTGCTATTAAAGAAACTGCCTCTAATCATGTAAAGATGGTAGAGAGTATGAATAAATTCAGTTTAAAATTCTGAATAAATGCTATCTGTATTCCTAAAATTACACTATATCAAAATGAATGGTGTGTTACAGATCTAAGAGAGAAAAACAAGATATATAGATACATACAGAGAAAACTAATGAAAATGAGTGAGAAAAAAAAGTTCAGATCAGGCAAGACATTTTTGACCAAAAATGTATTTTAATTTCTTTGTAATCTCTAGGTTTATACTCTAGGTCCAACTGACACACAAAATCAACCCACCTAGAAAGCTGCCCTCTGGGCAGAAAGGCTGAAATTCTTTTCCACAGTTTGGAAATCCATTTTTCTTTTTATCACATTTATGGCTCCCTTTGGCCATATTTCATCAGTTACCAGTAACTTTTTCTCCCCCAAGTCTTATCACATCCAGTCTCTCTCATATTGAAAGGAAACAAGGACAAAGTGTACAAATCCATGAACCAATAGACCTTCTCTAACTTCTCTGCCATCAAGATCTGTAACCTCTAATACTTGGTTATTATTTATAAACTATTACTAAGCACAAAATAAATAAAACATGGTGAAATCTAGCATGATTAAGCTTAAGTTGTCTCTGTAGGAATATGTCTATCAAAATCTCAGGAGAATTTTTGATTTGGGAAGAACATGGAGAGGAAGGATAAAGAAGTCGTATCTATTACACTGATTTAATTGTAGCACTCCCTCCCTCCTGATAAAATTAAAATCAGGCCACCATTTAAAAATACATATTTCATTTTCCTATCACTAATATATATGGTTTATTATAGTTGATTTTGAAAAATATTATCCAAAAAGAAAACATCTATTAAAACTGTCTACTCACCTTTTCCTACTTTGCTTTAAAATTCCATGGAAACTGAAATGTTACATTTATCTTCCATGTGCCAGGTATTTGCTGGCTATTGCCATGGATGGCTTGGTCAGGGATTCCCCCATTATAGTGTGGTTCCTTTCAAAGAAGCTTTTCCATCATTCATAAGAAATTCCCCCCACAAGATCAGTCTGTTGATGGATTGGAGCTGAGTTTTACTGGTATCTCCTCAGGTTTTAAGTGTAAGGAAGGGCTCTGTAGCTAAGTTCACTTAGCATCCTAGGAGGGCAATGGTGTAACTCTAAGATTCTCTTTGTGTATATAACTGTGTATCAATGAAGGAAGCACCTTGTGATGATAGCCCTGAAACAAAATTGTGAAGTAGTAGCTGCTTATTTACATTCACAACAGTCCTGTAAGATTCATACATACATACACTTTCCATGATCCAGACACTGTTCTTGAATTAAAACAAAGTTGAGACATAGTTTATTCAATTTCTGCTTCATATAGACTTCTTCAAACAGTTAACTTACAGACAAAGGTATATCTCAACATACCAGTTCCCCTTCTTCTCCTGAATCAGTTAGGAATGCTTTGGCACCAAGTAAAAGAGAACTCAACTTACCATGGAAAAGTACGTATATTTTCTTATCTGGCAAGAAACTGGAGAAAGGTGGCTGCTGGCGTTGGTTCAGAAATTTGATAATGTAAGGGCAAATATCTATGTGATAGCTTAGACTTTGGTTTTTTCTCACATGCTTGCAAAATACCTGTCGAAAGAAAAAGAACAGAAGCTCAGACCTTAAGTGAAGTTTTTCTAGTTTATTCAACAGGTGACAGAGTTCTAACAGGTATTTTGATTCTCAAACCAGTACCCTACACTGCCTTAAAAAAAATAGTTCTCTGAAATCATTATCCTTTGGAGATGCAAGCATAATGAGACTCCTACTTTCAGTCAAAATGGAGTAATAGGGACCAAATTTACTCTTCCACCTGAAACTAATATAAAGCTGAACAAAATGCATGAACAATAACATGCAAGACATTAATGTCAGGCAGTGAAGAACAGTGATC
>PVKY010010821.1:0-12405 GCA_004027775.1 Bradypus variegatus
TCCCACGCTCACCTTCGCAGGACACTCGGTCAGCTCGGAGCCGGAAACCAGGTCGGCACGTGCACAGGAAACTACCCACGGTGTTCTGGCAGGAATGGTGACAGACTCGCCTCTCCAGTGGCCGGCGACACTCGTTTACATCTGCGGAGGAGTCTCACTGAGGACCCCTCGAGGCTGCTTTATCTAAGCTGCAGAACCTTCTCCTTCCATCCCTTGTCTCCAAAGGCTGGGGGAGTTTCTCTGCTGTGTACTTAAGGGATGTGAGTCAGATGGCTGGAAGCGCGGCTCAAATCCAGTACTAGATCCCCTGGAGGGTTCATACAGCCAGCAGGCATTTAACAACCGCCCTCCCCGCCCCGCTCTCTGCACGATTAAGCGCTGACTGGTGAGGATGAACGCCCCCCAGAATCTCTTCTACCATCTCACATGTCTAGCTTTTGGGTGGTGTGGCCCCTTCTGGAAAACGGTGCAAAAAATCCCTGCACTACTCAGTAGAGGCTCGGGAACACAACCTAACTCTACTAGAAACAAGGTCTTTTCTTCAGGCCCAGAGAACCCCACCTTCAACCATGAGCCAAGCTCAAGCCAAACATGTTAATCCCTTTCTGGAAGTTTCTGCTACCAGACTGAGAAAACAGGGGCCTCCTTCTAAACCAGAGGAACCAGGACATAATGTGCTCTTTTTTCCCAGGGGAGAGGTGGCCAAGAAAATGGATGAGCAGAGAGGAAACCTTGGGGTGTTTCTGTGAGGAGGAGAAACACACCAGGGTGAAAAGTAGCACACACTCAAGAAGAGTCCAAGGCAAGGAAGGGTCTTCAAGGAGGAGCCACGCTAATCCCGGGAAAGATCCGCCTGGGAGCAGAGGGCTCCAGGGGGCCCCAGGGAAAGCTGGTCCTCCCAGTCCTCACCTACTCACCTACACAGGAGTGCCGGTTGCCGTGGAGGTGGAAGCCAGTTCTACAGGAACACTTGTAGCTGCCGATGCTGTTCTTGCATCTCTGCTGACAGGGGCTCCCTAGACATTCGTCAGCATCTGGAAGGGAGAAGGACAAACTGGAGCCCATTTTCCCATGGAGTTTTGGAAATATGTGATTGCCTTTTCCCCTCCCATTACCATTTCTGACTGCAGTCAGGGCCTTGAGGGACCATCTTAACCCCTCTCTCCTCCTCATCACCCATATTCAATCCAGCGACTCCTAAAAATCCCCTGGACCAGCCCACTTCTCTCCATCTCTGCCGTAACGGCCCAGGCCACCTTCATCTCTAGTCTGGAGAACAGCAACGGTCTCCTGAATATTTTCCTATCTTTACTCATGCTCCTTGCAAGTCATTTTCTACACAGTCTCCAGGATGATATGACTGAAGGACAACCTTATCAGTCCACTCCCTGCACAAAACCTCTTTGTGGCTCCCATGGCCCCTAGGATCAGGCACCAACGCTGTACTTTCGCTCATGAACCCTCTAAATGTGCCCCCTGGCTGCCTTTTCCACTTCCTTTCCTGTCCTGTGCCTTTACTCTGGGTTAAATCTAAATGCATGGTATCTGGCTGGAAAACTCCTATTTATACATCAAAACTTAGCTTCTAGAGCACCTCCCCTGTAAAAGCTTCCCCACATCATTATTTGAGACTGTGCAAAACTGAAAATAATCTACATATTCATCAAAAAGAGAAAAGTTAGCAAATAATGGAATATTCCCTCTGCAAAGTAGCAATGCAGCACATAAAAAGAACCAGGCAGGTCCATCTACTTTGACATGAAGAGATATTCAAGAACTAGTGTTGAGGGGGGAGAACAAGAAGAGGAACTGCTGGGTTCAAATCCCAGCTCTAACATGACCTTGGGTGAGTTACTTGAAGCCTCAGTGTTCCTTTCAGGAAAATTGAAATAAATGGTATCAACTTCATAGAATGATTTTGAGGATTAAATGAGAAAATGCATGTAAAATACTTAGCAGGGCGCCTGGAACGCAAGGGTTCGGAGACTGCTATTTGTAAGTTAGTGTGTATCAGGTACACACTTCATGGAGAGAGGCAGGAAGGGCCCCTCTCAGACCCCCATCTGGCTTATCTAGGGAGAGCAGAGGGCAGGGATGACAGGGGAGGGGGCCCAGGGCTATCGCCATGGCTTTAAACCCTTTTCCAGGTGGGCCTTTTGTCTGATCTGCCTTGTGTAATTGAGAATGTTTCCTTATACAACTTGTGCAAATTAAAGTCATTTTAAAAGAAGGAATAGTTATTTTTAAAACTGACTCTCACCCCGCTCACTTAGAGGAGTGATTCCTTTCTCCCCTGGGATCCTGTAGCCCTTCTACCTCACCCCCCCTCCCCGGGTTTGCCCTTCCTCTCCCCACCACTCTGGAGGGCCGGAAAATATCTTACTCCCTGTGCATCTCCAGAGCACGGTGGGGGAATGAATGAATGCAGTGAATAAATGACTCCATCCCGCAGTCATGGACGTGCTCACAGTCCCGCTCCCTCCGGGGCCTCCCTCATCTCAGAGGCTTCCTTCCCCCAGTTAGTCTGCCTCCCTCTGCTCTGGCCTTTCCTTCCCCTGGGCCGTCCCTTCTGACCTGTCCATCCCGCAAAGGCAGCTGCCGTTTTTAGTGAGTCATTGTTGGGACAAGGGCCCGGGAGTCAGACCAGCTGGGATTCAAACCCTGACTCCACCACTTACCCAGGGAATGGCTCTGAACAAGCCTCAAGAGCTTCAGAGGCCTCAGTTTCCTCATCAGTAAAATGGGGATGATGAAGCAGAGGTTAAATGCAGTAACATGCAGGGAGCCCGGGCAGCTGGGCCCCGCGTGGCCGAGGTTGGATATTCCGCCAGAGTGGCCGCCCCCACATCCCGCCCGCTCACCTTGGCAGCTGTGGCGGTCAGCAGACAGCTGCAGGCCCGGTCCACACTCACACACAAACCCGCCTTCCGTGTTCACACAGTGGCCCTCACAAGAGGCGCTTAAGCATTCATCGATGTCTGAGGGGAGAAAAACACCCCTTGCACGGTCCACCCTGAAAGGGATCGTGGTGCTGGGAGAAAAGTCAACCCCAGGCGGAACCCAGACCCAGGCCAGGTGAGGCAAACCCACCCCACCCCAGGAAGAAAGACCAGGAAAGTCATCTGGCTGGGAGAGAACCCCCGGAACATGAGTGACGGACAGGATGGCTGATGAAGCCTTCCAAAGGCTCCACCCATGGGGTAACCCCCCGGGACTCCCCAGAAGAGAAGGGAGTGGTGGGGAGGCCGGGTCACTCCCTAAGTGTTTATTGAGCACCAACTGTATGCAGCGGACCCCGAGAGGGACCGTTGAGGACACAAATAGGTCTAAGACAGACCTGACTTTCCAGATGTTTACAGCCTGATGACGCGAGAGCCAGGACACAGCCCACAGGAGGCCAGCATGGGGTAGGGGTGACAGATGTCCAGCCCAGAGGCTGGCCACTCAGGCATGGCCAAGAGGGAGCAATGGATAGAACAGACGGGCTGCCCCAGGAGAAAGAGGCTGAGGAGCCAGCAGGCAACAGCTGGTGTCCAGTCTGGCTGAGGGTAGGGGCTGCTGCTGGGACAGTGGGGGACAGGCTGGAGGGTGGCACCCTCAGTGCTAGACAGAGGAGGCCGGACTTTGCTCTGAGACCAAGTGAGTGAGTTCTGGGAGAGTTCTGCCTGGGTTGGGGTGACTTGATCCAAGTTCTACTTTAGGAAAGCTAACCTGGTGAGACATCCAGGCCTGGGGGGTGAAGGGGCTGGGAAAGGGGACTCTGCAAATCCTGCCTCATGGCCTCCCTTCCCCTACCTAACAACAGAGGCAGCTCTGCTCATTCCGGGCTGCACCGGGGTCTCCCCACTCCGACCCACAGGCCCACTGGATACCCCTCTCCTGACCTGCTTGCTCAGTCCCCTTGCTTTCTCAACCTTGTGTCTGCTCACTCCTCCCACCTTCAAGCCCATGCCCACCGCCTCCAAGAAGTCCTCCCAGACTAACCCCATCCCACTCGGATCCCTCGAGGCCACGGCCAGTGCTGGCTGCCCTGCGCTCACTTTGACATTTTTCTTGGGATTCTCCATGTTGAAGGACACTGAGGGGAAGACCAAGGCTTCGACTTCCTGTGGGGGGTTGATCAACGGGCACCAGGACTTCCTTAGTAAATGCCCTTTGACCTGATAGTTCCGCTTCTGGGGAATAATCACGATGCCGACAAGCATCCTCTTTACTGCAGTATTATTTCAAGTGGTAGAACATTGCCAACAGCCAAAGTGACACCTTATAGAGAACTAGGTGTTTAAATTACAGCAGTCACATGATGCAGCCATTAAAAATTGCTTTGAGGCATATCTAGTGTTAAAATACAAAATTAAGTGAGAAAAACAATGAACAGAAGCTATATATAAGGTCTGATCCCAATTTTATAAAACGCACACGTGAATGTGCATGCCGCCACATACATATCTATACGTGTCCGCACACTCGCAAAGGCACACGGACATGTACATATCTATACGTGTCCGCACACTCGCAAAGGCACACGGACACGTACATATCTATACGTGTCCGCACACTCGCAAAGGCACACGGACACATAACAGGGGAAAAGGATGAAAAAAACTTCAACGTTTTAGTAACAAGTATCTCTGGGTTTGGACTTCTGGGGCATGTTTATTTTCATCCTTCCTCCTTTCTTTTGTTTTCCAAATCGTCTAAAATGAGTTATCTCTTATGTTTATATTTGGGGACAGACATTGTTTTGCCAAAAAAAGTTAAAACTCCAAAAAAGGCATTTCAACTCTCTGGAAAGTTAGGCAAAGAAACTGGTCGCTGGGGGAACGTAACAGACTTTGCTTGCAGGAACTTTTTTCTTTAAATTAAGAACAAATAATACTTTTACAAAATAATTGTTGAGTTTTGCTTTCCCTTCTTCCCCTCATCTTTCAAATGTCACTTTCCCAGGGGCGACTTCCCTCATCAACACACCCCCTCGCCTGTCTGAGTGACATGGCCATTCTGTGGACCCCAGCACCTTGAAACCCCCAGTCATGGTCCCCATTGCACGGGACAGCTCTTGCCTGTTTCTTGTCTCCCCCATATCCAGAAGCTCGGTAACCGCTGTTAGTGACTAGCTCAGTCCCTGCCCATAATAGGTGTTCAATAAACATTTGTGATCAGAAGTGCTGGGCTTCCTCTGTTCTGATGCTTCCCTGCCTCCCTCCTGGCTCCCAAGACCATCCTGACAGGACACGGAGGAGAAGACGGAACTGTCTCTCCTCCCCCCACCCCATCCCCTACCGCTGCCGGGCCTCTCACCTGTACACCTGATGCCAACCGCTGTCTCTGTCATCAAGAAGCCCACAGGGCACACTCGTGCCACCTCCTGACAGCCGCCGTGGTTACAGGTAAGGTCACAGCCATACTCCCCGCAGGAACCGTGGGCTGCTAAAACAGACAGCACACCTCTAAGTGCGCCCCACGCACACTGCAGGCCCCGCCACCCCTCCCCGCCACCAGGGCTGCTCCTGAGTTCGGTTGGAAGGGCGGCTCGAGAAGCAAACAGGCCCTGGACAAGTCACTAACTTCCATGCCTTGGTTTGCTCATCTATAAAATGGGAATGACAAGGCCTGCCTAATAGGGTTGTTTGCAGGAGACATGAAAGGACACACCTCAAGCGCCCAGTGCCTGGCACATCGTGTCAATCAATGTTAACACAGTTGTTCCCATCAACCCTTGCCTGGCCCCAGTTACCTGGGCAAGTGGCCCTTTGCTCTCCATCCTGACACGAGCAGACATTGGGAGCGATGCAGGTGCCACTCCCACAGCCGAAGGAGCAGAGGGCTGAGAGGAGAAATGAGGGTGAGGGTGTGGGGGCTGGGGCCCCCCATCTGCCCCTCAGGCCGGCCCGGGGACTGAGCACTGGTGATGCACACTGCCGCTGGAGAAGGCTTAGGGAGCACTTACGCAGGGTGCAGTGCCCACTGCCCACGGAGGGTGCCCAGCCAGGGCAGCAGCCACTCCCGAACCCTGAGAGGCAGACGTGGGGGCCAAGACGGCGTCTGCAAGAGAGGAGAGAGCACTTTCCACTTGCTTTCCTGGGAGAGGGATTGGTCCACAGGGCAGCGAGAGCCTCCCAGCCTTCTGTAAGCCAGTCAACAATTATCAAGACCCCCTGGAGGGGCAATGGGACGTTTCCAAAGAAAAATGACCCAGACTGCTTCTCCAGGGAAGCAGAATAAACACAAAGGTGTGCAAGAACAGAACCGCTTCCTACAGATGCCTGCCCTGGGAACACAGAGCAAAGAGTGGCCAGAGAAAGGGGTGTCGGAGCTGAGGCGGAAAGACTGTGATGGATGAAGAGCCAGAACGGCTGCCCCAGGACCTTCCGGAAGGCTCTCCCCAGGCACACACCGGCTCCTTCCCTCACCTCACCTCTCTGCTTACGTGTCCCCTCCTCAGAGAGACTTTTCTTGAACACTCTTCCCCTGCCTCTTAACACATCTTGTAACATTAATTACCCATTAATTTGTTGATATGTTCCTTGTCTGTCTCCTCCACCATCCCCCGAGGACAAGTGTTTCATCTTCCTTGTCACAGCAGCCCCTAGTGCCTCACACATATAGGTGCTCAAAAAATGAGGGAAAGGTTGAGAAGGAAGGAGGAGAAAGGGCACCCTTGGAGGACACCAGCATAGGTGTTGTGGGAGGGGACATGCCCAAAGCTGGAGGCAAGGGAGACCTGCTCAACTGGTACAGGGTCCACAGCTGGATCGATTGTCCAGAAGGGCAGAAAGCCAGAGCTGCATCCACCTGTGTGCCCAATACTGGGCGAGGCACAAGAAGCTGCTGTCCCCACCCTCAAGGGTCCTGGGCAGACAAGGAACCGGGTGACAACAACACAGGGTGACAACTGCCACAATGAGAGGGGCTAAGGAGGCCCGAGGGGGGTTGGGATGCTTTCCTGGAAGGGCAGCAACTATGCTGTGGTGGGAGAGAGGAGCAGAGACGGCCAGTTGAAGGCAAGGAGAGGAGAGGGTGGGCCGGGCAGAGGGACAGCCCATGCACAGGCCTGGAGGGGACAGCCCAGGGCCATGACTGGTTCTGGTGACTGTGCCGGGCAGAGGGTGATGACCTCCAGCCTGGTTTGAATGGGGAACCCCAGTGCAACAGAGTAGGGACACGAACAGCCTCCCCACCTCTGCTCCACCTGTGTTCCAAGGTGGATGGGAACAGCATTCAGCCAGGGGGTCAGTTTGCTGAGCACTTGCTCTGTGCTGGGCCCAGGGCCGGGCATGGGGGGCAGAGACAGACGTGTCAGATGTGCACCTGCTCCAAGGGAGAACAGTCTGGTGGGGAAGTGGATACTGAGAAGGTAATCTCAAATGTGACAAGTATTCTGGAATGGGATGCTCCAGATGGATGCTTGGCAGGACAGAAAAGTCTGCAGAAAACTGTCCCTCCAAAGGCCTTTTTTCCTCTCTAATGTCGTCACAGTAAAAGGGGCTTTCTGGGCCTGGGGAGGCCTGGCAGTAACGTCACACCCAGCCCCCTTGCTGGAGTAGCCTGGGAGGGAGGGATCAGCAGCTCCCGCCCCTCAGACCGGGCTAATGAGACCCCTGAAAGGACAGGCTGTGCCACCAAAGTTCAGACGAAGGATGCCGGGAGAGGCTGGTGGAGCCGCGCTCTCCGGTGGGCCGGGGCCGAGCGCCTGCCGAAGCGTCCCAGGGAGCTCCCTAGTGCGGGCAGCTCCGGGAGACAGGTGGCAGGCAGACTCCGAAACGCCGCGGAGCCAAGCCGCGCTCGGAGCAGGAACTGGCGGTGGCCGCGGAACGCACGTGCGAGCAGCGAGCCCGGCGCGCCGGCCCCCGATGGGCGCCCCCCGGAGGAGCGTGGCCGCGGGCCAGGCCGCCGGCTGACAGCGTGTTCCCTCGCCCGGAGCATCACGCACACACGCGCTCGGCCCCGCGGCGGCCGGGCCTCCCGCGGGGGAAACACGTGCAGCGGGCGGCATCCATCGGGAAAGGCAACCGGGGGGTACCCCCCCGCTCCCGCCCGCGCGCACACCCGGCGGAAACTGAAACACAACCCGGAGAGATCCCCGCGGATCCCAGATCCACGGTGGATGCGCACCCAGTCCCAAAGCGGCCGGCTCAGCCGAGGAGACCAGGCACTGCCAAGGCAGGGGGTGACCGGCACGATGGGGAGCGACTGCCAGCCAGTCCGGAGACCAGGAGGGACGTCCCAGACTCCACTCGCTAGGGGTCGGCGCTCCGGGGCAGATGCAGATGTGCTCACCCTGCGTCTGGCTTTCTGTCCCCGTCCCCCAGCCCTGTCTGGGACCCCCCAGATCCCAGCCAGGACAACCCTCGCCGGGGGCGCAGAACGGGTACCAGCCTTGGGGCATAAGTTGCTGTCTCTTTGTCCGGACCCCCTGGGCCGCGCCTGGGAGCGGACAAAGTCCCAGGCGGGAGTTCCAACCCGCGGCTGCGGGCGACTCCGGGGCGCCCCTCTGTGCCTCTCCACTCCATGCCGGTACCGCCGTCGCGGCGGGGCCCGGGAGGGGCGCGGGGCGCTTACCTCTCGGCCGCGAAGTGCCCGGGCGGCTTCCTCCCGGTGTAGCCTCGGGCCGGGGCTCCCGGCAGCAGGAGCGCGGCGCAGGCGGCCCGGAGGAGCAGTCGGACCCACATGACCGGCGGCGGCGGGTCCCCCCGGCTCGGCTCGGCTCCGGCGCCGCACGCGGGGGAGGGGGCTGCTGGCCCTCGCCCCTCCTCCCGGCGCCGCGGGGAGCGAACCAGCGAGCCCCGAGCTGGCACGCGGAGCCGAGCAGGGGGGCTGGGGACGCCGAGGAGGAGGGGCCGGGGGCCGCGAGGGGACACGGTGGACGGCTGGGGGGTTGCGGGGGTGCCCCGGACCCTCCGAGCGAAACACACAAAGGGCCGCGCCGCTTGCTCGCTGAGGGCCTCTGGAGGAGGCGCAAGGGCAAAGATCAGGGACCCCTGGGGGCGGGGCTTCGCCCTCAGCCGTGTTACACCCCCTGCCCAGGTTTGGGAGTCGGCTTCCTGCGAAGGGCTGTGGGCGTCAGACCAGGGCCCTGGGAAGAGACTTCGGGGAACAAGGCTGGCGCGGGAGGCCGCGCGTCCCCGGCATTGCATGTCTCAGTGGAGCCCCAGATGTCTCTGTTGTCAGGAGGTGGTGGGAAGCGTTGAAATCCAAACCCAAGTTTTGCTCAGAGCAGTTCTATGCGGGCCCCCAGCCCGCCATCTGGCTTGCACCTTAACCCCTGGGTGCAAGGGATGGTGGGTCTTGAACCCACAGGCTCCTCCAGGCACCCAGGCAGCGGACGGCCTAGCTCCCGGGCTACTGGCTGGCGGGGGGTTGGGGGAGGGAGGAGCTGGGGCTGTCAGCAGGGGAGCAGCAGAGGCAGAACTGGACCCTTTGCCTCCTTCTGCAGCTGCCCCAGGCCACCAGTTGGAGACCTTGGGGGGAGGAGAGGTTAAGGCAGGGCGGTGGTGGATGGAAATCAGAATTATCCAGCTGGTAGAGAGCTGAAAGGATGGGGGTGGTTTACATTCTGTTCTGTGCAGGAATCATCCCTGGCCACCTAGACCCAATTAGTCAAGCTTTTGCTTAAACACTTCTGGGATAAAGAACTCATTACCTGTCAAAAGGCAGCCCAATCCAGTTAATATAACTACATTTGTTAGAAAGTGTCTTTACTTTCCAGCTAAACAACCCCGGATCCTTTGGTTCTTACCCTACCATTCCCTCTACGGCTCTGCCCTCAGCCCACCCCTGAGGTCTTCAACATTGCTGGTCACAAATAGACATGGTGCACTAGCAGGGAACTGAACTCTCCCCTCCTTCCTTCCAGAGGCCATGCTTTTATTAATGCAGCCTGATATTACTTGGCTTTTTTTGGCCATCCCATAATACAGTTAGTTCATAACACTGAGTTTGCAGCCAAGGAAAACCTCAGGTGTTTTTTGTCATGTTTTATGTTATTGTCTTTAAAACACATGCTGCTATGCCCCCTACCTGAACCTGTGTGGTCCAGTTTTTATAGATGTTCACACTTATGCTGTTATCTCACCTTCTTAGTTTTGATCCATCTTCTAGTCAATGAAGCCTCAGCAAGCAGGTTGCCAAAACATCCTACAGCTTGAGATGTACAATCTGAGTCCTAAGGTATCTTCCTTCTTACCTCCAATATCCAGATGTTGCACCTTCTCCACTGCCCACACAGCATTCCTCACCACTACTTGTAAGTGCTTCAACAGCAACCCTGATTAGGGAAATGCATTTGGAACTTCCCTTGAAATCTAGATCTGAATTGTTCAGGAATAGGGAGAAATGTTAAGCCCTTTCCTTGGGCCCCCAAAATCTATCGCACCACTGGACTTACCATTCCTACTTAGACCACCACTAAAGTCAAACAGGTTCCGGGGCTACCCACAGATTCCCTTGGCATTGGTCACAGGACAAAACTTCCCTTTCACACCCTTGTCACATTGCAGACTCAGCACACCTTGGCTACCTGCATTCTCAAAACCCATTCTCTGGCAGGGTTCGCCCTCTGCTGGCCAATCAGCCAGTGAAATAAGCTGAGACGCAACTTCGTGCTTCAAGAAAATCCACATCTACCTAAGGAAAGACTTGGGGTACTTAAGATGTAGTAAATTTCTATTGGTGAATCCCAAAACAATTTTCTCAATAGCCCCACGCATTACTTTCATTTCACCATAAAGTTTCACTAGCCTGTGGCGTTCACCCAGCCCCTTATCTCTACTTCAACCAAGTTGCTCCAATACTTTGGTTTTAGCTATTTTCTTTTTCTTGTCTTTTTATTTGACCCCCAGGCTCTGAGAATCTCTAACTTAACATTCTGTTCATCTTCAAGGGGTAGTTTGGGCACATCCCTTAATTGAAGTTCCTCAGTGTTTCTTCACTTCTGTGACTTGCAGCTTCTCAGTAACAAGAAGGACCCTCCACCGAGGGCGGAGGATCCAAGCTGTTGTTGTCTGCAGAAAAAAACGCCTCTGGCTGGTGACCCTGTCCAAACGGTCATGTGATGAGTCAGTGTTTCTATTATTTTCCCAAAGGTCTGTTCATGCAAAGGCCAGGAGTGAGGCTAGCTCATCAGCGCCTACATGGAAAGGAGCCATTCCAGCTGGCTGCAGTGAAGCTCCAAAGTCAACCTTTCACCCCTGGAGGTGATTAATGGTTTTAAATAGGGAATGTGGGAGTGTGGCTGCAAAATGTCAGTTTCCACATGGGCTGCTGGAAATTCAAGGTTGTAGAAAACAAAAAAGTTGCAAAGACTCCACAGCTTCCAAGTCAAGATGGAAGCCACCGATAAGTAACGACCCTCCCACTCGACGTAGCAGGTCTCAACAGCTGAACGTCAACCACCAAAGAGCACCAAAGTAATCATCCCACCACATTCTATCTTCCTGATCTTGGCACCTTAGGGTCAACCCTCCCATCTAAGATGAAATTTTTTAAATAATCGCAATCTGGAGACTGTTGCTTGCCTGCCTCATTAGAGCTGGTCTCTGGCAGGGGGGCAAGGCCTTTTCAAATTCAAACCATGACTTTTAAAGAATTCAAATCACAGTGTTGCATTTCAAGTTCCAAACTGTGGTTTCTGAGAGATGTTAATTATTTTTTCTCCTGAGACCCTCATCCTGCATCCTCATAAATCCCAGGAGAGGAGGACAAAGGATAATGAAACACAAGGAATGCCTCCAAGGAAGGAAACTTACTCCAGAAGGCCCCCAAAGTAGAGATGTTCCCTTGCACTTTTCCTTTGAAGCTAGAATCTCTCAAAACCACAGTGGAAACCACACTTTTCCTGACACTGTATCAAAGGCTGGTCTTAAAGGAGCCGGCCAGTATGTCTAGGATCAACCTCACTCCACTGCCGGGACAGAGCCACCTTTATTCCCACTGGGTCCCTGCTGGAAATGTGGCCCCAGACACTCTGACCCACTGAACTGAAAGAAGGTACAGTTTGCTTGCTGGTGAACCCCCAAATGAGAAGTAGTTTCAAACCAAAGGCACCGAAGGGTCACTTAATTAGACCAGAGGGAATAAAAAGAGCCTCCAAAGGGCATGTGGAGAGAGGATGCCGGGAGGCGCGTGAGGGTCACTTGGCAGAGCCAAGGAACAACGCCTGAGGGCTGCCTGGGTATCACACACACATCTGGCTCTGAAACGAAGTCAGCCCAAGGACAGGCAGCCCAGGGAACCCCCAGCCCCAGCAGGTTAAGAACAGAACCAACTGGGAATCAAATGGACCGAATGAATTTTCAAAACCTGACACCATTCTTGAGATTCCACCAAAAACTGTCACATGGCAAAGAAGAGGTATAGATGTCACTTCACTACTTGAGTTCTCAAGGCAGCAAGAACAAGTGATTA
>PVKY010010822.1:0-12394 GCA_004027775.1 Bradypus variegatus
TACTCAGGGGGAGACTCTTAGGCACAATTATATGCAAGTTTAGCCTCTCCTTTGCAGTAACAAGCTACATAAGGGCAAGTCCCATGATCACAGGCTTAGCACATCATATCACTATCATTTTTGAAGATATTTTCACTGTGTCTGGAATCCTAGATTGCCAGTTCTTTTCTTTTTTTTAAATCCAATTTTATTGAGATATATTCACCAATGATACAGTCATCCACAGTGTAAAGTCGGTTGTTCACGGTGCTATTATATAGTTGTGCATTCATCACCATGATCAATTTTTGAACATTTTCATTACCACAAAAAAAGAATAAAAATTAAAGTAAAACAATAACACCAAAAACATCCCATACCCACCATTCCTTCCTATTATTCATTTACATTTTGTCCTCATTTTTCTACTAATTTGTCCATACACTGGATAAAGAGAGTGGGATCCACGAGGTTTTCATAATCACATAGTCACCCAGTGTAAGCTATATAGTTATATAATCATCTTCAGGAATCAAGGCTACTGGGTTGCAGTTCAGCAGTTTCAGATATTTCCTTCTAGCTATTCCAATACAGCAAAAACTAAAAAGGGGTATCTATATAATGCATAAGAATAACCTCCAGAATGACCCCTCAATTCTATTTGAAGTCTCTCAGCCACTGAAACTTTGTTTTGTGTCATTTCTCTTCCCCATTTTGGTCCAAGAAGGCTCTCTCAATCCACAATGCCAGGGCCAAGCTCATCCCTGAGAGCCATGTCCCATGTTTCCAGGGAGATTTACACCCCTGGTAGTCATGTCCTACGTATAGGGAAGGGCAATGAGTTTACCTGCAGAGTTGGCTTAGAGAGGTCACATCTAAGCAACAAAAGAGGTCAGCAAGACCTGGGTTTGTTTTAGAGCCCTACTTTGACAGTTGGGTTGTCTGTATTTCTCAGCCAAAACCATGCTGCATTTCTATGCAGGGTGTGTAGACCACATCCTGTGGTCCTAATAAAAGGTCTGGAGCATCTTTTTAAAGATGTTTCTATTCCCTTGCACTTTCCGGACTGTCCAGCAGATGGTGCTGTTTGGTAAATTAATCATCCTCAGAGACTGCTTTGCCTCCAAGCACAGGCTGTGTCTACACAGGTGAGCTGAAACAGTGGGTTTCCTGTGCCCTCACTTCACCATCCAAAATCTGGTGTGATGTGGGGCTATACCTGTAGCAGAGGACTCCAACAGCAGACCCCCTACTCCAGCCATCCCCAAGGCAAGGAAAAGGCCACCAGTTGCTGCTTCCCTCAGGGGTGGGGGAAGGGTTTTCAGACCCAGGGCTGGAAACAGTCTCTGTCCATGTTTTCTTGGTCTCTTTGTCCCTCACTGACCTGGGCCTTTAAATATCCTCCCCCGTCCCCCAGGTCTTCAAACAGTTGGGGTATGTCTCACCTCTGTGAGAGATTTTAAAATCAGTGTCCCTGGTGGGAGGGGTCCCATCTGCTCCTTCTGTGCCTTTCCCACATTGAGCCTGAGTGACAGGAAGGAGAGAGGACCGGCTGGTCTGGGACGGAAGATTCTTACCTGATATTTTTTCTCTTTCTTCAGTTCAGCATCTTCAGGGTCCTTCTCCATCCAGTCTGTATCCTCCTCCAGAGTTTCAAAAAATTCAGAATTATTCTTTTTTTTCATTGACTCTCTGGAGAGAAGTTTCCAGTAGCTGTTTATGTCACTGTGTTGATAATGTCACCAGTTGTTTTCTTTCAGCACTTTTAGGATGTCATTCTATCATGTAATTGCTATCATTTCTATTGAGAAATTAGCTGTTAGTCTTGTTGCTTCTTTACAAGTAATGTATTTTTTCCTCTGGCTTCTTTTAAGATTTTTTTTCTTTGTGTGTTTGTGTTTTTTTTGTTTGTTTGTTTGCTTGTTTGTTTTTGCAGTTTGACTGTGATTTGCGAATGTTATCTGTTGCTATGCCATAAGTTGTATTGCTCTTGCTGAAGAGATAGGTGTAGGTTGCTACCAGGAGTTACTTTCCTTCCCCTAGTTACAACTCGTTGGATAGGGGTGAACAGTGAACTCAAGTAAAGTAAATGTTTTCCCTTTGCTGTAAATTATTACTAAGAACTAGAGATATCAATTGTTAGATTTTGGAGAAGATAGGACAGTGGGGATCATGGGGAAAGTAGTTTGTCATGGCAGACCAAAGCTGGTACAAGTCAAAGTTAGGAGGGAGCAGAAAACAGGGGTCTTGCAAAACAGTGGAATTAGCTCAGAGCAGTGGATGCAAGACCAAAATGGCCCTAGCAGTAGAGAGATGGAGAGGACAGCTGCTTGGTGACTACCTATTTTTCAAAAGGTCTGCATTTAGTTTTTTTGAGAGTTCTGTGTATTTTTTTTTTCTAATAAATTCTCTCTTACCTAAGACTTATTTGAATGAATTTCTTTTATCTTCCAATCAACAAGCAAATAAATAAGGAAAACCAAACATCTTTTACCAGAAAACTTAATGTATGTTAGGCACTCAATAAGTAGTAGCTGCTATTGTTATTCATACCCTAAAATGGGGTAAGGAACTAATCCTTGGGGTTTCTAGTCATACCAATGGGATGGATGGGTCTCATGTTTTATGAAGATCTGCTGGACATAATGCAAATTTAATACTTTTAATAATGTTCACTATAATTGTGAGTGTTAGTACATCTTTAGAGAAACACACTGGTGGTCAAATTAGCTGGGAATGTATTTGTTTTATTTTCCTTACTTTATTATGTTTTCCTCCTTTGTATTTCCAGACCCTTGTTGACTTGCATGAAAAAGAGAAAATCTAGGGTACTTGGTGAAATGCATAATGATTAAATATAACTTTATGAGTAGTACAACCCTTCTGCTTTGAGTTTTAAAATACTTTGTTTCTTGCAAAAAAGTTTTTTAATTGTTAGAGGAAAAAATAATTAAATGATTTTAAGCAGAAAGCCTTTTTTGGTTCTTTCTGTAGGTTCTCCAAGGACATAAAACTTTCCTTAACGATGCTTATAACTGGGAGTTTTTGATCTGGGAAACAGCTTTACTGCTTTTCTTACTGCGTCTGGCCTCACTGGGGTCTGAAACCAACAAGAAATACAGCAATGTTTCGATATTGCTTACTGAACAGGTAATGACTGTCCCTGTTAGTTTGGTACACACGTTAGAGGAAGCATAATATGCTGTAAGATTTATGCTGCGGATTCACGGTTGAGTCCAGATTCTATCACTTTTTACCTATCTGATCTCACAAGGCACTTTGCTGCTCTGTAATTTTTCCTCCTTATAAAATGGAGGTAATCTCTTCCTATCCTGTTCCCAGGATTATGAATATTATGCTCTAATGGACTGGAAGTACTTTGTACACATTAAAGGTATATTTATTGGTGGTAATGGAGCATGCTTTTAATCTCATAATCTGTATCAAGTATTAGATTTGTAGTTATAATTTAAATATGTTGAATAAGCTTCTTGAATTTCTTCTGTATCAGGTATGGAATACATTTTTTAGCATTTGGAAATACTTGCTATCAATTACGTGAATAGATAATTAGATGAGAAATGTTTCTTGTAAGTACAAAGTAGTATAAAGTTTTAAAAATTTGTTTTGAATTCAAGTTTGGCTATAAACTTTATTAAAACATTTAATATCGCTAAATTGGTTTTTGTTTTCTTTTTTGCCTTATATTTTAGTGGAGAATGCTTCCTATAAGGGGGAAAAATAAGGTATTAGTCAGTTAAAAGGCAGCTTATCGTGTGCATTGCACAGATGTTTAATGAGGATGTTATATTATTGGAGATACTGAGTTGAATAAGATACAGTTTTGAACTCAAAGAGTTTACATGCTAACATATTTTATGTTATGTATTATAGTTAAAATTAGAATTTGTCATTGTTTTGATCTTTAAATTGCTTTATCATTCATTCTTTTTCTTCATTGAGTAGTTTTCTTTGCCAAAGATGAAACTGATTAAGGAAGGGAGCTAGGGAACATGACATATGTGTTCTCTATAAACAGGATTTTAAAAACTTATTTTATTTGGAAAGATAACTCTCAAATATGCCACATATTTATGCATACATCTTTTTTCTATGAAATTTACTTTAATCCCTATTCCTTCCCTTAGATTAACTTATATCTTAAGATGGAAAAAAAGCCAAATAAGAAAGAACAGCTCTCTCTAGTAAACAATGTGTTAAAGCTGTCCACGAAGTTGTTGAAAGTAAGTAATATCCTATAGTACATTTACTACCATTTAAATTAAATCAATGCTTTACTTCTTGGAAAAGACCCTAATAACAGGTGCCAGACTGTGTCGATTCTAAATGCAGACCTCATTTTTGTGTTAATGACTGTGTAAGAAGAAAATTTTCCATCTTATTACCCAGGTTCTAATGATCGTTAATTTCTATTAGACTTTAAAAATTACCTTTTTCTACCACAAATGAAATATTGCTAGAATTCACCTTTAAAAGCTTTGGAAATGTAGGTGGGACTACATTAGGGGTTTTTTCAAGGTGGCTTTTGACTGTTAAGGAAATGTCTGAGAGCAGCCTTGAATAGTTATCCCAATGGCTCATTTCAGTTCTTTCATGTTTTTGTAGGAGCTGGACACACCATTTAGACTCTATGGACTGACAATGAATCCCTTAATCTACAATATCACACGAGTAGTCATCCTTTCTGCTGTCTCAGGGGTTATAAGTGATCTTCTAGGTTTTAATTTAAGAGTAAGTATGACTACCACTAATGCTATATATAATAATTTTTATTCTTCACACTCTTTGTGACTGGCATGGAAAAGACTCTTGAGGTAAAGAAATAGGTATTTTGAATGGTGGTTCACAGGCTTATCAACTTAGGTTTTCTCATTTTATACAAGTATAGAGTAGACTATGCTCTTGAATGGAAGGAAAAATCAAGTTTAAATCTTGTGTCACTTTAATAGCATGGGCTGGTGAAGCTTTTTCCTCTGACCTAGGGAAATGTACAGAGGCAGGATGAATGAAACTGAAAATACAACAAACCACAGTCTTTTGGGTAATTATATTTTATCCTGGAAGTTTTTAATGTTTTTTTTTTCTTTCACTATGATATTGCATGGTTGCTGTTGCCATAGTTAACACTTTTTCTTCTTTTATAAAGGTTTCTTGCTTCATAATCATGTAAGTGTACCTGTAACCCCCACCTATTTGTCTTTAAACTAATTTTGGTGATGTTTCTTTTCTTAGCTATGGAAAATTAAATCATAAGCTGAGTCGTGCCTGGACCCTCTCTCCATGCTGACATCAATACTTCCCCATTAAGGAAAGAGGTGACTGCAGAAACTAGTGAGATGTCCATCTGCTTGTTCACATGCAGAGGTGCCCTCAGCTCTGCCAAATCTCATTAATGGTGTTTGCAGAGGAATAAACCCTTTTCTGACTGGGTGTGTGTTCTAAAAACCTAAAATTTCATGGTTTTGAAATAATATGAATAGTCGGAAGACTCAAGACTCTCTGTGTGTTATGGTAACACAAGGATAATTTTCTAAGCTAGGAAATTCATCCTGGGTTCTTCAATGCTGTGACAATATATTTACATGGAATTAGTCTCTTGGGGAATAATGGTAGATGCCCAAAGCATGAAGCAAATATCCTTTACTAGAAATATGAAAATTCAGTACTTTTTTGTTACAACTTATGGAATTGGAGATTTCATTTCTCTAAGAGAGATCAAATTTAAATGATTTTAGGTTAAATCCAAATAAAAAGACTACTGGATATTTTCAGTTTCTAGGCTTTTTGTTGTTGAAGGAAAAAGTAACCTTTTAAGCTCTGTGTTTCTGTAAACTATGGAGAAATTTTTAGTTTATAATTTTGAAGTTAATCCTAATTACTGAATAGTTGTTGGTGTAAGAGTCATACATACAATGTGCCATGTAATTTAGTGTGAAAAATGTAAGTATATGCATACTCATCCATGTTCATCAGACAACATGGCTTCCTTACAAATCATCAGAGTGGGGCTTCCTGTCTAGTACCAAGTGAAGCTTTGATAGTTTATTGGTTGTGCAACTTAATGTAGCTTCACCGTGGTACAATTTCAGGTTCTCAGTGTCTATAATCAGCCAAGCTATGCCTTTGATGATATAGTTTCTCTTGTGTGTATCCCTGTTGCATATGCATACATATATGTTAATGAAACTCTGGCTCATTAAATTACCTGCTTTGAAGAATCAGGTGGAAGCAAATTGAAAGGCTGAAACGTAACGATAGAAGTTTGTGAATTTTTAAATGGAAATAATTTAGAAATTTAGCTAGTATGTTTAAAGCATTTACTGATTCAAAATCAGTGTATCAATTATACATATCCTAATATGCAGAAATATTTGTGGAGTTTAAAGACACATTTCTCAAGTGTTCATAGATACATGGTCCTCGAACTTAATAGCTTCATAATCTGAGGTAAGTTACTTAAACCTGTTTGAGTCTCAATTTCCTCACCTGATAAGTGGGGATGATCACCTCATAGAGTTGTTAAAGTTAAATGAGATTATCATGTAAAATACTTAGCACAGTGCCAGGCACTTAGTAAATCCACAATATGCACTTGTTATTACTACTTAAAGCCCTTTTAAAAATCTCTGATGGATTCCTAACTGTGAACATATTAAAAATAAGAAGCAAGGTTGCTGCTCTAGAAGTAGATTACTAAAAATATGCAGCCATTGTAAATGCTACACAAGAGTTATAAGTTTTTTTATGGTAAAATCCCATTTCAGTAATTTACCTTTTCAAGGAACTGTTCTATAGAGACACTTCCGTGTCTCAAGAAATGTCTCATAAAAATCATGCTTTTACCATTTTCTATTTTCCATAAGAAACAACAGCAACTGTCTCAAATCCTAAAGCACAAGATTGAGTTCTGTGCAGATTTTAGATGAAGAAAGCTGATGTTTTAAATTTTTTCTCCTACAAAGGACACTGTTCTCTTTTTATTTGCAATTTTTGCATGGTAAATTCTCTAGCTTAAATTAAGTATTCACAATATATTGTTGTACTTGTGTCGGTTGCTTCAGGTAGTTTTGATGGTGTGTAATTGGTTTAAATTCTTTTTCGGTAGGTAAAGTTTTATGCAAGTATGGTTCCTTGTGTCAGAAATTTGAGAATCATTCCTGACCCCTTCCTTATACTTCAATCCAATCAATCGTTCAAGTCTTTTAATAATTATTTTCTAGATGTCTTTCTAATCAGTCCATTCTTCTCCATCTCCATTGCCACTGTGTAGTCTCAGCCAGTATCCTTTGTTTTTGAATAAGTTTCTGCTCTTAAGTAGCATACCACTCTCCTCTCCCAACCCGGTCTGTTCTTGAACGAGGGATGTGTGCTTTGCGCGATGCAGGTCCTGGGAGCGGGCGGGGCCGGGGCGAGGGACCCGGGGTAGGTGGGCTCCGGCCGGGTGGCGGCTGCGGGTCGGCTTTGGGCTCAACGCGTTCGAACCAAGGGCTCTCGGGGCCGTCGCCGCACCTTGGGCCGGGCTGCCGGCCATCGGGCTCTAAGGCTCGCCTCGGTCCCTGCGGCATCTGCTGCCAGGGGCTCGCTGCCCGCGCGGGCTCGATAGGCTCTTTTTCGCGAAGCTGCAGAGCCTCTTCTGTAACCAAGAACACGAAGTAATCATAGTGGGACTGGGTAATGGAGGGAAAACCACCGTTCTTGAGCAGCTCCTGATGAAAGAAGTGTTCACACCTCTCCCACCATAGGAGCAATGTGGAGGAGGGAATTGTGGTGAAGAACACGCATTTCCTCGTGTGGGACCAGGGGGCCAGAAGTCCTTGCGGGCCTCGTGGAGCACCGACCACTCCAACACGGAGTTCATCGTTCCTGTTGACAGCATTGACAGGGAGCGACTAGCTATTACGAAAGAATTAGAACGCTGGCTCACGAGGATTTATGGAAGGCTGCAGTCCTTATCTTTGCAAATAAGCAGGATATAAAAGGCTGTATGACAGCAGCTGAGATCTCTAAATACCTCACCCTTAGCTCCATCAAGGATCATCTCTGGCGCATCCAGTCCTGCTGTGCCCTGACGGGAGAGGGGTTATGCCAAGGTCTCCAGTGGATGAGCTCCCGGATTGGTGTGCGATAACTGTTCCACTCGAGTTATTTATTCTGTGGTCGTGGACACACTCCCTGGCACCTTTGGCTGCTGAGGCGGCAGCATGTTTAATTTATAACACAAACCTCTGCAAGCAACACTTCAATCAAGTGCAGCTGAAATGGAAACATAAAAGAGTTTTTTAACTTTTTTTAATGCACTAATCTTAAGTTGGATGAGCATAATGTATACCTATGTTTTCAGCAACAGATTCTTCTGATTGCTTATTCTAATTATTCAAAGACTGCCTCGTGAGAAGTGTTTGTCATGTGTTCAGTATTTTCTGAAGTAATGTCATGTCCCTTTCATTTATTGATCCCAACCCCCACCCCCCATTAATGACTAATTTGATAGAGTAATAGTAGAAATCATCAGGTACCTCTTGCAAACTTCTCTAGCTCTACATATCTGCTTCTTCCATAAACCACTTATCTCGTGGACAGAACTTGTAATGGGTCGGGGGAAGCTGCCTAGAGGGTACACATGCAGAAGACTAAACATCACTAGAATTTGTCTTGACGTGAGTGACTTCCCCCACCATATTGCAAATCATGGAATAATTTTATGTTGCTATTAGCATGGAAATTAAGTAGATTATTTATCTGAAAGAATGAAGGTCACTCTTCCGCCCATGACTGGGGAGCAGAAAGTGCCCCTTTATTCACATTTGGTCAGAAACATAAAAGCTTTTATGATGAATGCTGCTAGATAAATCTCATGTTAAGAATGTCACATCATTCAAAGCAAACATAGCTATATGACATTACTAAAGCATACCAGTACTAAAATGGAAACAACACTTGGGATGTTATTACTATTGATTACAAACAACATTATTATCAGCAAAAGCTTCAAAAATCCATTTGCAAGGGGCATCATATCTGTAAATGCTATATTTTGGGCAAGAACTAAAACAGAAATATAAACAATTTATTTTGTAAATTTTGAAGAATACCTGCGTCTATAATAACAATTCTACCACCAGCAGCATATTACTTACAGTACCATGTGGCATTCCTTACATCTGTTTGAGGTTGTAGTGTAATAGGCTTGAAACAATTGCCATATTTATTAAAAAAAAAAAAAAAGTAATGTGTCCTTTCTGATATGCAAGTCTCATCATTTAGAATCCATTAATGGCTTAAGGTCACTTTGAAGTTAAAAATCCAAAAACCTTTTGGCAAGGCACATAGACACATCTTATAGAAAAAGTCTTTATTTTGCCTTCACATTGGAAAGATACTTTTGTGAGGTATAAAATTCTAGGTTTAAAAATGTTGCTTCACTGCCTCCTAGATAGTATTGTTTCTGACAAGAAGTCTACTGTCACTCCTGTCTTTGAAATGTTGCTTGTATGGTTTTATCTTTATCATTTGATTTAAGCAATTGGATCGTGATGTACCTCAGTGTAGTTTTCTCCATGTTTCTTCTGGGTTGGTTGAAATTCTTGGATCTTTGAATTTATAGTTCTCATCAGATTTGGAAAATATCAGCCATTATTTCTTTAAATGACTTTTCTGTATCCCATTCTCATCCACCTCCTCTTGTGACTCCTATTTACATGTATATTAGAGTGCTTGAAGTTGTCCTGCAGCACAATGAGGCGCTATGCATTTTTTCATTCTTTTTCTTTGATATTGTATAGTTTCTATTTCTATGTCTTTAAGTTCTCTAATCTATTCATTACACTATTTAATATGCTAATCCCATCCAAAGAATTTTTTTACCTCTAGAAGTTCAATTTTGCTCTTTTTAAATATATTCCATGTCTCACCTTAATAGGTTTATAATTTTCTCTATCTTCTTTAACATAATAAATATATTCATAATACAATTAGTAAACAAGGGCTTTAAAACAGCTATCATCTCTGTCATTTCTGGGTTTGTTTCTATTGGTTGAGTTTTCCCCTCAATTTGGGTCATGTTTTTTGCTTCTCTGCATGCCTGGTGTGCTAGATTGAATCTGTTATGAACCCCAGAAAAGCCATGTTCTTTTAATCCAATCTTGTGGGTACAGACTTATTGTGCGTGGGATCTTTTGATAGATTCTTTCCATGGAGATGTGACCACGCCTATTCAAGGTGGGTCTTAAATTAGTTTCCTGGAGTCTTTAAGAAGCTGAGGGGGAGAGAGCTCAGATCTGACACAGATGCTGAGAGAGATGCTTAGAGAGAAACACCCTGAGAGAAACAAGAAAATTGCATAGGAGCTGAGAGAAAGAAGCCCAGAGACATTTTTGAGAAAGCAACTGAAACCAGAAGCTAACCCCAAGAGAGGTCCAGCCAACTCTGGTCATATGCCTTCCCATGTGATAGAGGAATCCTAGATGCCATTGGCCTTTCTTCAGAGAAGATAGTGTCTTATTGATGTCTTAATTGGGCATTTTCATGGCCTTAGAAACTGTAAATTCATGAACTAATAACCCCGATTGGAAAAGCCATTCCATTTCTGGTATTTTGCTTTCTGGCAGCTTTAGGAAACTGAACACCTGGTAATTTGTCTTTCTCCTTTTAAATTTTTATTGGGATTGTTCAGATACCAGACAATTATCCAAAGATCCAAAGTGTACAATCACTTGCCCCTGGGTACCCTCATAACAGCTGTGCATCCATCACCACACTTAATTTTTGTTCAATTTTTGTAAACTTTTCATTATTCCAGACAAGAAATAAAGTGAAAGATGAAAAAAGAAAAAAAGAAAAGGAAACTTGAATCCTCCCTTATCCCTAACCAGCCCCCCTCAATTGTTGACCTGTAGTGTTGGTATAGTACATTTGTTACTGTTTATGAAAAAATGTTGAAATACTACTAACTGTAGTATATAGTTTGCAATAGGTGTATATTTCTTCCCTATATGCCCCTCTATGATTAACTTCTAATTGTATTGTCATACATTTGTTCTGGTTCATGGAAGCGATTTCTAGTATTTGTACAGTTGATCATGGACATTGCCCACAATAAGATTCAGTTTTATACATTCCCATCTTTTGACCTCCAACTTTCCTTCTGGTGACATATATGACTCTGAGCTTCCCCTTTCCACCTCATACACACGCCATTCGTCACTGTTAGTCATTCTCAAATCTTTCTACTGACACGTCTGTTCATTTCCAAACATTGAAATTCATCCTAGTTGAACATTCTGCTCATACTAAGCAACTGCTCCCCATTCTTAAGTGTCGTCCTATATCTTGGTACCTTATATTTCATGTCTATGAGTTTACATATTCTAATTTGTTCCTATCAGTGAGACCCTGCAATAATTGTCCTTATGTGTCTGGTTTATTTTACTCAGTATATTGCCCTCAAGGTTTTGTCATCAACCCATTTTTTTATATGGTTTTGTTCACTTACCGTACATTCCATCCCAAGTAGATAATCGATAGTTCTCTGTATGGTCATATATTTATGTGTTCACCACCTTCACCATTATCTATATAAGGGCATCTACATTTCTTCCACAAGGCAGGAGGGAGAGTCAAAGAAGGTAGAGAGACAAAAGAAAGGAAAAATATGACAGGAAGCAGCAAAAGTAAAAAATGACCTTAAATCAAAGTAAAGAATCAGATAATACCATCAATGTCAAGTGCCTAACATGCTTCCCCTATTCCCCCCCTCTTATCTGCATTTACCTTGATATATCACCTTTGTTACATTAAAGGAAGCATAATACAATGATTCTATTAGTTACAGTCTCGAGTTTATGTTGATTGCATCCCTCCCCCAATGCCTCCCCATTTTTAACACCTTGCAAGGTTGACATTTGCTTGTTCTCCGTCGTAAAAGAACATATTTGTACATTTTATCACAATTGTTGAATACTCTAGATTTCACCAAGTTACACAGTCCCAGTCTTTATCATTCCTCCTTTCTTCTGATGTCTTACATGCTCCCAACCTTCCTCTCTCAACCATATTCATAGTTATCTTTGTTCAGTGTACTTCCATTGTTGTGCTACCATCTCCCAAAATTGTATTCCAAACCACGCACTCCTGTCTCTATCACTCTGTAGTGCTCCCTTTAGTATTTCCTGTAGGGCAGGTGTCTTGTTCACAAAGTCTCTCATTGTCTGTTTGTCAGAAAATATTTTGAGCTCTCCCTCATATTTGAAGGACAGCTTTGCTGGATATGGGATTCTTGATTGGGGATTTTTCTCTTCCAGTATCTTAAATGTATCACACCACTTCCTTCTTGCCTCCATGGTTTCTGCTGAGAGATGTGCACATAGTCTTATTAAGCTTCCTTTGTATGTGATGG
>PVKY010010823.1:0-12391 GCA_004027775.1 Bradypus variegatus
AGTTAGTCAATCAAGAAATATTTGTTGAGGTCCTGCTAGTATTCCAGTTTGTAGGGATAATATATTGCCCTCAAGGATTTTATATTCTACTGATGGACCAAAGGCAAACTCATATACAAATAATAAACAATTTCATCTATATAAATGCTGTGAAGAAGATAAAATGAGAAAATGTGGTAGAGACTGGAGTACAGGTAGGCAATGGTGCTTGAGGTCTGAGAAAGTAGCATTTCAGCTGAGATATGAATGATGAAAAAGAAGCAACTGTGTGAAAATCTGGGGGAAAAGCACCTGAAACAGAAGGAATAGTAAAGGCAGAATCCTTAAAACTGGAACAAGTTTGACACGTTTGAAGGACACAAAGAAAGACAGGATAGCTGAAACAGTGAATAAGAGGGAAAGTAGAATGAGGTTGAAGAGCCTTGTTTCCAGCAGATCATGCAAGGCTTAACAGTTCATTGTAAAGGGCTTGAAGTTCTAATAATGGGAAGCTATCAGAGAAGTTTAAGCAGTGCATAAACAACTTAGAAAGTCATTTTGGCTCTGAAGTAGATAAGAATGCAGATAGGGAAATCATTTAGGTGAGTGTTGGTGAAATCTTGAAAAGAGATGATAGTGGCTTGAACTAGGATGACTGCAGCGGAAATGGTGAAAAACCATTGGATTTGAGGTAATTTTGGAAACTGAGCTGACAGGTTTCACTGCTAGATTGGATGGCGCCTAGGATTTTGGCCTAAGCAAATGGGTAGACGGTGGTATCCTTTACTTAAAAGGGGAAAGGTAGGAGGGAGCAGATATATGGGGGGGGATCAATTATTCTGTTTTGGCCACGTTATTTTCTAGATGCTTATTAGACATCTTTATAGGGATGCTGAGAAGGCATTTGGATATAAAAGCTCAGGCCTATGTATATCTTCCTAGATTCATTTCTTACCATTGATTCTGATGGTCTCTTTATTCCTGCCATACTACAAATTTTTTCTAGGCCCTCTTTTTTATAAGCCGTTACCTCTGTTCGATGAATGAAGTAAGTTAAGTATTAGAAGGGAATCAGCTGAGTTCACTCTTTGTTGATCTATTCCTGGCTAATATTTAATGAAGTTGTAAGTTCATTATCCAACTACTTCTTAGCTTCGGAACTTTTGGGGTCTTGTTATCTGAGTGCTCTTTCTGGCCTGCCTCAGGGTAAGGACTCCTGATCAAGAAGCCCCATTACCTCTTTGTTACCTATGGTACGCTTTGGTCTCTTGGCCTTGGGCTCCCCAGCAGCTTCTTCGTCAGATGATCTCCTCCTTTTTCCTTTCCCTGCCAAATAAAACAGTTGAACAGGTAGACTACATACTGGTCTTACCCCAATGTTTCCTTTCACAATGAATAGCACCATCATCCTCCCACATATGCAAGCCAGATGTCATTCTTGATAGCTCTGTCTCCCTCATGCTTTCTGTATCTGATTTTTCACTCATTTGTCTATATTTACTTTGCACCCACCCTCCCATCCATTCTATAGAAAGAAAAATCTTTTAAAAATGTAAATTAGATTATGTCACTTTCCTGCTTAAAGCCTTTAGTGATTTTCCTTTGCTCTTAGGATAAAGAAGAGATGCTCTCTAGGATCCTGCTTGATCTAGCCCCTGCCTATCTCTCTAGCCTTATCTCATGCCTCTTTCCTTTGCTCACCATGCTTTAGCCACACTGACCTTGTTTCAGTTACTCAAATAACCTATTTTTTTCTTCTTCACTACATGCTATTCCCTTTGCCAAAACATGCTTATCCTCTGTACCCCTCCATACCTGGCTCCTACTTCTGCTTCATATCTTAGCTCATACGCCACTTTCTCAAGAAGCAAGTGCCCTAATCCCTTAGATAAATCTGGTCTTTTGTAATATATTTTCATAGTATCCTTACTTTTCTTTCATAGTACTTACCACAGTTTGTTATATACCTATATGGATATTTGATTAAAGTATGTCTTCTATACAAGACTAGGGGCAGGGCCCATACTGGTTTTCTCATCATTACATATCATAATGTCTGACACATAGCAAACACTGGTAAATACTCGAATGACTGATTCATTCAATTAACAATCAACGAAGGATACACAATTATGGTAAGTTTGTTTCAGGAGTCAAATTTCTTACCTATCAAGCTCAGTTTTGGAACCAGGTACATGTCCTTTTCATTGATGACAAGGGTTGGGGCAGGTGGTGGTGGCCCAAGGTCTGAATTCTCAGTGGCAGGCACCAAGGGGCAGCGCTGTACAAAGTGTGTGTCTGCCAGTCGCACAAATGTGTTTGATACCTCAGCATAGTCCATGGTCTTGCCATCTATACAACAGGAGGAAAGAGGCAGTTGAGATGGCCTAAGATAGCTGAGGGTCCAGTCCTGCAGTCAGCCATTCTATACTTTGCTAGTAACTGTAGATACAGTACTGACCCTCCATTGTCTCTGTGAGCCGGTCTGCCACTTTCTTCACAACAGCTGACATTGTCATTTTACCATTCAATAGCAGCTCCTCAACAATCAACTCTCCAGTGTCACTGTATAGCGTTTTGGCAGTATAGATATACCGGGGATACCTAAGCATTCGCAACACCCGGCTGCACTGGGCTTCATACTCCACCACACCGCGTTTGTGTACTTGGTATATGACTAGGTTATGTTGTATGAGGACACAAAGTGCTTTTTTTACCTATATGAAAAGAAAAAAAGGAGGAAAAGACCTAAAGACATAGCTCAATATTACTGGCAATTTTTTTCTAAGCATTAGGAAATGACTAGACAAGAATCTGTGTTTCTTTCCTTCCTCAGTTGGAGCAATCAAGAAGAATCACGTCAATGGAACAAATCAGGAAGATTCCTTGCTATGGTGCTACTATTTCCTTTGATCCTTTATCTTCCAAAGCAGAATTTTCTTTCCCTTTATCATTTTCACTCCTTAAAGGTAGTACTGAGATTAACAGAATCATCCTGAATAAATGAGGTGTGGCAAGGGAAGATGAAGGATTTGCCTAGGAAGACACAATGAACTAGGAATTCTTTGAGAAGAGAGGCATTGGGCCTAAGTCCCGTTCTCTTTCTCTGCAAATAACATTGCACTTATCCCAGCACAAACTTCCTCCCTTTTCCATTTTCTGAGGCAGGGAAGAACAATATTCAAAGGTAGGTTAAAGAACAGAAATTAATGCCATCTAAACATACCTGATCCAGTGATGTTCCTGTGTCATGAGCAATTACTCTTAGTGGCTGGCTGCCAGTTCTGATTAGATGGACTCCAATTTTTTCTACTATCTCTCCAAAGTGCTCTTGCAGCAACAAAGAGCACAGATTAATTTCTGCTTGAGTCATTGTACTGGGGAATCTCAGAGCTAGAAAAAATTTTTTAAAAACACAAAAAAGAGAGTATGATGGAAGGTTTTTCTTCTCTGGTGGGAGCAGAGCTGCTGAGTATAAATTTGTATACTCTTTCTGGAGAGCAATTTGGTAAAACAGCAAAAGCCTTAAAATCTTACATATTGTCAACCCAACAATTTCACTTTGAGTACTATAAAAAGATGTCACTGTACCTTTCTTTATAACAGTGAACACAACCTAATGTCTAATAAGGGAGTAGTGTGTAATAAATTATGGTATACCCATACAATGGAATAATACATTTAAAATGGTGTACTGTAATATGTGTCAGCATGGAAAACTGTTTATAATACTTTAAGTGAAAAAAGCAAGTTACAAAATGTTTATCAAAAATTCAGTCATTTTACATGTTGAGTGAAATAAGCCAGATGCTGAAGTACAAATATTATGTGATCTCACTGATATGAAAAAATTAGAATAAGCAAATTCATAGAATCAGAAACTAAACTATAGGTTGCTAGGGGACCAGGTGGGAGTAGGGCATGAGGAGTTAATGCTTAAATTGTACAGTGTTTCTATTTGGGGTGATGGAAAAGTTTTGGTAATGGATGGTGGTGATGGTAGCACAATATTGTGAACAGAATTAATGGCACTGCATTATATATTTCAGTGTGTTTAAAAGGGGAAATTTTAGATTGTATATATGTTACTAGAATAAAAAGTAAAAAAAAAAAACCCCACCCAATATCATAGGACTGTACAACACAAATAGTGAACCCTAACATAAACCATAGTCAGTGGTACAATTATAAGATTCTTTCATCACTTGTAACAAATGAACCACATTAATGCAAGGTGTTAATAATGGGGGGGTGGGTATATGGGAACTCTAGTATTTTATGCAAGATTTTTCTGTAAACCTACAACTTCTCTAATAAAAAAATTCAATCACTTTAAAAACAAAAAAGGACAACATGGACACAGGAAAAAAAAAAGACTGGAAGACTACATATCAAATCTATCTTTATGGGATTATGTATGATTCTAAATTTTTTTTTTTAAAGATTATATTTTTGCGATACGTCATAGACCTTGATTGGAAGAATTAAGGCCAGTGTTTACAACTCACAGGTGGTGAAAAGGCAGGTTCATTCCCAATCCATAGCATAGAAAATGAAATTAGGAGGTAAAGGAGAGCTTCTCAACAGGATGTTTCAAATAGGACATGAAATGTGTTGTTTACAGGGCAGTATTTAATTCTGTAACTTCTACTCCCCTTGACAAAACAGAGACAAACAAAAACGGGCATAGTTGATTGATTACGTGTTACTTCCTTATCATCACACACTACTCCCCCAAAGTTGGTTTATTCGTTTATTCCTTCCAATTCCTCAGAACCCAAGTCTTTGCCTCCCCGCCTCAGCGTCACCAGACAGAGTTATTTCACCTATCCACATGTCTTTGGAGAAGCATCTCTAGGTCCTACGCCATCCTCGAAGAGGATTTCTAAAGAGGGTGACTCCAGGCTTTCCACTCCCTTCACGCAGATTCTCGTTCCGGACTCGGTCTCTTGGTCTAGGGTCAGGGCCGCCTTGTTCAGACAGCGTTTTTTCCACTAACCTCAGGGTCAAAGCAATCCAGGGGCTCCAACCTGGCGTCGCTGACAAATCCCCCACGGCTTCCCGCAGGTCCCACTAACAACCCAGGCAAAGACGGAGCCCACAGACCTTGCTTGCGACGAAAGTGGGGAAAGCGACGAACATCCGCCGCGCTACAGGGAGTTCTGACGGTTTCCGGAGGACGCTCTTTCTTTCATCTCGTTAGAAGGTTGGAGGACCAGCAAGGGGCTGTTTGGGGAGCTGGCGGGTGGGCAGCGGTTGGACGACTCTCCTTCCTGCGTCTCTTTGGTGCCGGGAGGCGGGACTCTGGGTTGCAATCGGCGCTGCTGACTCGCTGGGTCCGGCGGACTCACGTGACCGACGCGGGATTCGGAGCCGCTTAGCGCACTGTGGAGGCAGCGGCGGCCGAGGCGGAGGCGGAGGCGGAGGCGACCGTAGCTGGGAGATAGCAGCTTGGCAGGGGACGGGCCGGCTGCCCTTTGGGACGCCTGCCGAAGAGAAGAAAAATGGCGGAGGCCTCGGCGGCCGGGGCAGGCGCGGGCGCCGCGGTAGCCGCGCACCGGTTTTTCTGCCACTTTTGCAAGGGCGAGGTCAGCCCGAAGCTACCGGTAAGAGCCCCGTGCTCTCTGCCCTCGAGCAGTGGCATAGATTCCTCGCCCCTATGGCCCGGAACTGGGTCTTAAGCTTCCTGTACACCCCTGATCCCCTGATATCCCGAATAGCTGCTCTCCACTGTCTCTGGTCGCTGGCCCCAAGCCCCGGGGCCCTGGCCCTGGGTCTGTAACTCCCGCCCAGGCCTGTTTTCTCCTCGGAGCCCCTCATTCCTCTTACGTGTTCCTATGTGTTTTGTCTTCCTTAAGCAAGTTCCTTCACAACTCTCCTCCCCATTTTTTTTTTCACTCTTCACCTTTCCTCCTTCCCACAATGACCTTTCTTTCCCTCTGCTCGGTTGTCTTTTCGCTCTTCCTTCTCACCTTCTTCTGCTTCCTTTTCCACTTTCCACTAGCCCAGCCCTCCCCACAAAATAGCGGATTGCCGAGGGCTGTCCCTGCTCGATTGTCTTTAGGGAAGGACGGAAGAAAGCACGGAACCGTGGGGTGGAGAGGGGAATTTTGCTATTCAGTGGTTTCCTGGGTTCTTGTGAAAGTGAAAACAGCAGTGTACTTATGACTTGCAGACTGCCTGCACTCCTTATCACTACTGAAGGAAATGACTTTAGGAAGGAGGTAGAACATAGTGTTTCATCTTGGTTTATTTTGGTTGTGATGCTTCCAGTGTCTTTAGTACCACCTTCTTTACCTACCCCCTCACTTAAAAACATCATCATTCAGGACAGAGTGTTGGGGCCTGCATCTTCTGACAAAAAATTGGTTTTCACTAGTTTCTGTTGACTATAAGCCCCTTGAGAGGTATTTCTGTGGTTGTGAAGAAACTAGTTTCTGTTAGACTATTAGCCCCTTGAGAGGCAGTTCTTTGATTGTGAGTAAAGCAACTCTGTAGCATGCTAACCAGGTCTAGCACCTTAAACCCAGAAGCTGTTTTGGGTTGAGGTATAGCTACTGCCGGGACCTCCAGGGTGAATGACAATCCTACCCTCGGCCTATCCTCTTTAGAATTAGTTATGGTTGTTCTATACTTTAGGTCCATGTTCAGCCTTAAGACAAGGTGGCTAGTTACTAGTTCTATATTTATGGTCTCAGATACAGTCTGTGAGAAAGCCTGTTAAACTGTGTTTGCTGCATGTGTTCTTATTTCTTGGAAACATGAATGGAGTGCTCTGAATAAGTACCTAAAGGGTCCTGCCTTTTCACCTCAAAGTTGTGCTTTTTCAGGCTTTCATAGCATTTTCTTTCCTCTCCATTTGCCCCACCCCAAATGTCTTCATAATAGTTTCATCTAAATTCTACTTAGTTTTGCATGCTGATTTGGGTTTTTTGTTTGTTTTTTTCTCTCTCCATGTTTCAGTGCTGGGAAGAGCAAGTGCCATTAGAACTTCCATGTGTGTGACCAGTGACATGCTGTTGTATATGATGCTTTGTTGAAATATTACAGCCTTGTTGTCTCCAAGTTTTAAGTTACTGTTCTCTCTCTTCCCTTTAAGAGTGAGAAAATCTATTCCAAATTCTCACAACTTATAACTTCTTACCACTTTAAGTTCCCCCTTAAAAGTGCTCTTAAAAAGGGATAATTTGAAAGATGTTGAAGGTGTATTTCTAAGCCTTAGTTAAATGCCTGAGGAGAAATTCTTGATCTTTTAAGTCTTATTTATTGTCTATCATGCTTATTTGTAAATTGAACCTAACACAATTAAGTATAATAACATATCTCACATATATATGTGTACATATATGTGTATGTGTGTGTGTATGTGTGTATATATATATATACATTTTATACATATATATATATGTATACACACATAATTATATACAAGGCTTTCTGGTGGATGTCCTGGAGGTTATACCGAGGAGTATATGGTCCCTGTCCTTAAGGACTTCACAGTTTTGCAAAGGCAAGACAGACATGGAAAATATAATAACGTAAGGTGAATAAGAATGGGATAATATATGCTATAAAGTTCAGAGAGAGGAGGATATGGTAACATTGGTGAGGTCCAGGAAGGTGTGACAGACAGGTGGGATTTAAATTGAGTTGTAAAGGAGATTGGTCAAGTTCAGATTGAGCAGAATAGCATAGTGCGTGAGGTAGAAAAAGGAAGAGTGAAATGAGGAAGAAGGGAGAAAGGAGAAACAGTAAATTGGTGTTGTTATGCTTTTTTAGGGTCAAGGTTATAGTTTTGATTTGTGTATGAGAGTGAATTTGGTCTTGTTTTCTGGCCATTTCTGTGTCCTTAACACCAGACAGTCATCTTGAAAAGTTGGTTAGAAGGATGATCTGGTCACTAAGTGTCTGGTTCAGTGCATATCTGTCTCTGCTAGTGAAAACCAACTCAAACACTGGTAAGTCAGTAACATGATTTTCATATATATAGGACAACATTTAAGAGTTAAAATTTTTTTTTACCATAAATTTGAGATTCCCTCACTATAAGTACCCAGCATGCATTAGGTATGAGGTATTTGTTGAACTGGACAAATGTTATAGGAAACCTGGATGTCTGTCTGAGGATAGCCAGGCCCAGTTTATCTTGAAAAACATTTTTCTTTGTCTTGACTGAATTTGCATCTAAAGAGGGTGCTGACTCTTGATGTGATAGTTGGATGGCAAGAACCATCACCACTGATGAGTGCTGTCCTCTCTGATTACCAGAGACAGGGTATTTATATCTGCCTTTAATGAGCTACTTCTAGGTGGGTTTCTTCACTCACTGAGTTGGAATGACTGCTTCAGAGCCATCTCAACTCTTGCCATTTATCCACCAGCATAGCTAGGTTGAAAAGTTATACAAATCTTCCCTTATTTTTAATTCCTTCCTCAATCTTTAGGATATATCACTTCTTGTGATATATTTGGAAGTGTGCGCAGGCAATAGCAATAACTTAACCAAGGTTCAACCCTGAGACTATCCTTAGGTTTTTGTTGTTTTTCTTGTTAGTTCTGTTACTCTGAAGGATTAATTTCTATTTTAAGAAAGCTAGTTTTAATTAGAACTTCTGCCTAATGCTATGTAGGTTAAATTCATTTAGTTTGTTGAAATAACACTCCTTATTGCTAATTCTGATCTCTCCATTTCAGCTTTGTGTTTCTTTGATTTGGATCCTTCCAGATAAGAGGGCAAAAGTTTCTTTTAGAAAGAAGATATTAAGAAATTAGGGAAAGTCATGAAGGGAATTTTGAGATGTAAATGTATCAATGATACTGTTACCTGTTAGCTGTCAAAAAAGAGCCTCTGTCATAGAAGTGAATATTGATTTGGGAATTTCTGTTATTAAAAATGTTTTCCTATTTAAAATGAAAATAATTTTGCTTAAGTTTAGTGAGTACTCAACTTGTATTTTAAAATAAGAGAGCTTGATTATCTATATAGTCTGAAGGCTCCGGATGTCAAATTTATATATGAGTGGGTAAAATGGCATTGTATATTTTTTGGTTATCAGATGACAGAGGAAATACTAAGAAATACTTAAATATCTTAAAATTGTTTTCAGAACACAGCAGAAACTCCTACTTCACCTGACTATCCTACTGAGAGACAATATGAAGCCAAGATTAATGGGAGTTACTAGGCTAGATTTAGCAATGACCAGGTATTATACCTCATAATGCTATACAGTAAAGTGTCATTTTATTTCACACCCTCCCCCATCCCAATTTTAAATCATATTCAGGGAATATTATCTGATGAAATTGAATCTGATAGTATTATCATTAAACAGATGAGAAATCATATACGGAAATAATCTACTTTTGGTATAGATGAGACTAGGGTGGTTTTTAAGTGTTTTGTAGAGATCAGTGTGTTCATACAAGAAACCAGTTTAATCAAGGACTGGAAGTGTGTTGTTGGCCTTTGCAGCTCTGAGTTGAGCTAGCAAGGCCTCTCTCCCTCTCACATCTCCTTATTATATCACTTTCTTTGAGCTAATAAAATGTGATTATTACCAATAAATAATGTTACCTAGTTTGGCTGTTTCCCAGGTGCTACACAGATTGTTGATTTGTGCTATATTTATAATGTCTACAATATAGGAAAATGTTGTAACCACTGTGTGAATTGTTTAAAAGTATATTTCTTAAAGATTTTGTGACTGTTAAAACTCTAAGCTTACTGACTTTGCTTTGTAAGTTGCGTGATTCTTAGAAAGGTCCCAGAGAGGTATCTAGTTTATGTTAGTAGAATTGCTGAATTCCCTAGAGGAAACAATTTAGTGATTTGAGCTGGGTTTGAAGGTTTTTAATTAATAGATTATCTTAAACTCTGCTATTTATGACTTACCAGCTAAAAAGTCTGCTTAAGTATTTAACATCTGATACTATGTAGCACTTGCTTATTAAACATTTCTGGAATGAATAAGTTATTTCATAATTTGAACACCAACTAATAGTTTTTAAAAGTAGTGACTTTAGTGTTTTGAGATCTTCATCTAAAAAGGCTAAAGTGTTATAAAATGCAGGTGGTACCATGTGAATTTTTGATCTGCAGTATCAAATACATTCCTTGCAAGGATCTGTAAATAAGAAATATGTTCTAGTGGGCAGAAGGCTAGTTCTAGCCTTGAAATTCTGCTGATAAATAGACATGTATATATTGGGGAAATCTTGTGGGACTTTTTCAGTATGAGGAAGGATAAAATCTTAAACTTATACAGATAAAATTACTTGTATTTTTTTTGGTACCAATTGAGTGCATTTTATGTTTGTGTTGTGTTTTTTTTTTTTTAAATGATCTCTATGTTTAGGGAGAGGAGGATAGGTTCGTTCAGACAACCAGATTATAAGAAGAGGAAAGAAGGTGTGGGTTACTCCTTGTTCTCTATAGTAAAATTTAGAAGGGTATAAAAATAGGAAACCTATGGATTCTGGCTTCTTTTTAATCCTCCACAGCTTAATAAGAAATAGAAGAGAGAGTGTAGAGGAGTGGTTCTCAGTGGGGAGCTGTTTTGCCCCTCAGGGGACATCTGGCAATGAGTGCAGACATTTTTGAACATCATAACTTAGGGAGCGGTTCTACAGGCATTGAGTGGGTAGAGGCCAAGGATGCTGCTTAACATGCTACAGTGCATGGGACAGCCCCCCACAACAAAGAGTGCCCAAAATGTCAAGAGATTTGAGATTGAGAAACCCTGGTGTAGAGGGATAAAGGGATAGTAATTGCCTTCTTGTGTCAGGGTACCTAAGGTTTTGTTCTGGTATAGTTTTGATTTCTAATTTTGGGATCCTGATGAGACTTTTCAGTAAGATAATTGAGACTCTATAATGTTAGCCAAGGCCAAGACGGGAGATATTGTTTTGAACAAGGACTGGGTCTCAGTAATTAGTGACTACTATTCCATTGTAGCAGTATCTGTTGGGTTCACTTTCTCTCCTTGTGGTTACTGAGACCAGAGGAATTGGATCACTGGTCTCAAGTTACACACTGTAGGGCAACTTCGAAAAGAAAAGTATCCAGACTTTTTGTCAGTTGGGAAATAATTGAGGTAATAAAACCACATGTAATTTAGTAAAATGGCTGGAAATTCCAGTTTGAAAACAAAGCAAAAAGCAGACAACGGGCTTAACTTTTAGTTTTTCTTTAACTTATCTTAGCATTAATCAAGTTTTACTTTCTGCGTTTCTCTTAGAGGTTTTATGAGCTCAGGAGATTTTATGTTTAAACTTCTAACTCTTGGTGGAGTGAGTGGACTGAAGTTATCAGTCTTTCTTTAATACTAATTCTTCATGTGACTGGAGCTCTGGAGCTGAATCATCCAACCCCTGAATCATCCAACCCTCTGTTTGCCTTACCATATCCCACCATAAAGTAATACTTAGGTGTACTTGTTGGAAGCTTGAATGAACATTTAGAGGAATGCAGCTTTGTAATCCTTGATTGAAAGGCAGTGTAGGAATAAGCAACCCTTATTTGCAGAGAAATAGGGTCTTTTCTATAGTAGAAACATTATAGTTTCATATATAGAAGTTCAGGTTAGGTTCTGAAAGATTTTTTTTAAGTTCAATTGTTAATTCAGGGTTCCTTAGAGGTTCCTAGGTGCATGTATGTCAGATAAAATGAGGTAATTCTTCTGGTCATCTTAGATCAGGTATATTTTTCTTGTATGTTAAATAGACTGACAGGCATCCTTTCCCAAAACAGACCAGTTAGTTTTGATTCCCTTGAAAATCTAAGACAGGTAATTTCTCTCCTTGGTGATTTCCACAAGTGTCACAAGGAACTTCTTAGCAGACAAGAAGCCCTAGATTTACCTCCTTGTCACTCACTTTGATGTAATACAAATTTGAATAGACTTTAATCCTATAGAATCATCTTCAGCTTGCAAATGAAAGTTTCATCATATTCACTTTTTGCCATGCTTAGAATTTACATTCTCAAAAAAAAAAAATCCCATGGCTACACGTCCTTTTCTGCTTTTACCTGAGTTAATTGAGACCTGTAGGCATCCAACATTAATGCTAATCTTCTAGCCCAGGTTCTCAAACCTATCAGATCCAATGCTCTCTTTTTATAATAAATATTTTTAAATACAGGCATACCTCATTTTATTGTGCTTTGCTTTATTGCACTTTGCAGATCTTGCGTTTTTTACAAATTGAAGGTATGTGGCAACCCTGTGCCGAGCTAGTCTATTGGCACCGTTTTTCCAATAACATATGCTCACTTGAGGTTTCTGTGTCACATTTTAATTAAGGTATGTACCTTGTCTTTTTTTAGACATAATCCTATTGCACTCTTAATAGAATACAGTATAGTGTAAACATAACTTTTATATGCACTGGGAAACCAAAAAAATTGTGT
>PVKY010010824.1:0-12392 GCA_004027775.1 Bradypus variegatus
TGAAAAATTACAACCAAATGGCAGGTCTTTATAAACAGTATACCATAGTAACTATGCTGGGATTATCTAATTCATTAAGTGCAATATATAAAGAGGACAGATCCCCTCTTTAATTAGCTAATAACACTAAACTCCCAAGTGGGTGGCAATAAACTTCTCAGGTTGATTACCTAGTGTTGTATGCGTAATCACTGCACTGATTCTGGAGCTTTTGCTGGGCTAACTTGGGCTTTCCTTTTCCTCTGAAAAGACTAAAAAATTGATGTGCTTGCCAGGAATTTTTATATAGAAGAAGTAACAAGAGTAACATGAAATTGATACTACTGTTAGTATTTGACTGGACAGAGAAGTCAGTGCCCTTTGAAGTCCCAGAAAAAGAACATCTGAACTGAGCAGTTTGCAGAAAATATCTTTGTAATTTTCAGTTGGGGGGTTGTGGGCACATATTCATAATAAAAGCAATCTCTCACATAATGCTGCTACAGGTAGAGCATTTTCATACAAGCCTTTGAGATAAGTACTATTATCATGGCCATTTTACAGATGAGAAAACTGAGGCATGAACTGATTAAGTGAATTGCCCCTGGATGTCTAACTGGTGAAGGGCAGAGCAAGGTCACAAACCCAGCCAGTCTGGTCCCTGAGTTTGCATGTTTAATTACTATACTAGTGGTTCTCAAACTTTAATGTGCATTTACATCCCTGGGGGATATCATTGAACTGCAGATTCTTATTCAATAGTCCTGAGATTCTGCATTTGTAACAAGGTCCCAGATGACACTGGTGCTTCTGGTACCTGGACAGAACTCTGAGTACTGAGAAAGCAGACTGTAAGTCTTGTTACCATGTGTGAAAAAAAGTAAAGCTAGTAGGGATTCAGCCATCTGGCCAGAACAAGTAAGGTAAGCAACTTTCTTAAAATTTGCTCACTTGGCTTGTTCCAGTTTGCTAATGCTGCTGTTATGCAAAATACCAGAAATGGATTGGCTTTTATAAAGGGAGTTTATTTGGTTACAAATTTACAGTGTGAAGGCCATGAAAATGTCCAAATTAAGGCATCAACAAGAGTATACCTTCACTGAAAGAAGGCTAATGGCATCTGGAAAACCTCTGTTAGCTGGGAAGGCATGTGGCTGGCTTCTGCTGATCCTGGGTTGTGTTCCAGCTCCTCTCTCAGCTCCTGCACATTCTTCAAAATGTTGCTCTTGGGGAGTTTTGTCCTCTCTTAGCTTCTCTGGAGCAAACTTTTGGCTAGCATCAGCAAAAGTCTGCTTTCAATAGCCATCTCCAAAATGTCACTCTCAGCTGTTCTACTAAGCTCCTTCTGTCTGAGCTCTTATAGGACTCCAGTAAACCAGTCAAGACCTATGCTGTATGGGTGGGGCCACATCTCCATGGAAATAACCTAATCAAAGGTATTGCCCACTGTTCTAGTTTGCTAATGCTGCCAGAATGCAAAAACACCAGAGATGGATTGGCTTTTATAAAAGGGGGTTTATTTGGTTACACAGTTACAGTCTTAAGGCCATAAAGTGTCCAAGGTAACACATCAGCAATCAGATACCTTCACTGGAGGATGGCCAATGGTGTCCAGAAAACCTGTGTTAGCTGGGAAGGCACATGGCTGGCATCTGCTCCAAAATTTTGGTTTCAAAATGGCTTTCTCCCAGGACGTTCCTCTCTAGGCTACAATTCCTCAAAAATGTAACTCTTAGTTGCACTTGGGATATTTGTCCTCTCTCTGCTTCTTCAGAGCAAGAGTCTGCTTTTCAACAGCCATTTTCAAACTGTCTCTCATCTGCAGCTCCTGTGATTTCTTCAAAGTGTCCCTCCTGGCTGTAGCTCCTCTTCAAAACATCACTCACAGCTGCACTGAGTTCCCTCTGTTATGACAGCTCATTTATATGGCTTCACTGATCAAGGCCCACCCTGTATGGGTGGGGCCATGCCTCCATGGAAATTATCTCATCAGAGTCATCACCCACAGCTGGGTGGCGCACATTCCAAAGAAACACTCAAAGAAATCTAATCAAAACTGATAACGTCTGCCCACACAAGATTACATCAAAGATAATGGCGTGTGGGGGACATAATACATTCAAACTGGCACACCCACAGTTGGGTGGATCACATCTCCATGGAAACAACCTAATCCAAAGATTCCAAGCTAATCAACACTAATAAGTCAGCCCACACAAGACTGCATTAAAGAACATGGTGTATTGGGGGACATAATAACTCCAAACCGGCACATGGCTCCATAGATCTGTAGTTCTGTAGATCTCCAGGGCCCAGTTTCCTCCTCTTTAAATGAGGATCCTATCCCCACTTCACTGGAGGAGTGAGTGCAGACATCCAGGGAGAGCCCCATGAGTGAGTTGGCAATGTTTTGTCTGAGCCTCTTTCTACTCAGTGGCTCCATCTTTTTTTTAATTAATTAATTAATTAATTAAAAATTACTTTATTTATCAAATTAAAACAAAACAAAACAAAACATTTCCAAACAAAACAAAGCAAAGCAATGGGAAAAACAAATATCCTGGAATAACTTCATTCCACTTTTTACTCAGTGGCTCCATCTTGATGGAAAACCAGTTGGTCCATGACTCATGAAGCGCCGGGGTGGGCGGAACAGATTAGAGTCCTGAGTTAATACCTTTTCTCCAAAAGACACTGCAGAACAAAGTTTTGAAAGCTGTCTCATAATTAGCAGCAGTTCTGTCTCCAGAAATTTCCCAAGCTTCATAGTCAAACTCATGTTATACTTTTATGGGAAGAGGCTTGCAGATAGAGGGGAGGTTTTGTTGTAGTGCTGGCACAGTTCTTGCTGAGCAGAGAAGTTGCTCCACTCAGAGAAAGCAGCAACTTGACTTCCTTGGAGATGGGAAATAGGACCGTGGAACTGAAAGCAGAAGCCAGAGATTCAGGCATCCTCCCAGTTCTTGAAATACTAAAACTTACTAATATATGTAATAACAGCTGTCATTTTGAAGGCTGTTCTGTTTAAGGAGTTATGGTAAGGGACTTAGATACCTCTAATAGGTTCAAAGCCCTGCCACTTTCATTTTAAATATGAGGCAACCAAGGAACACAGGGATTTGCTCAGGTGACACAGCCAGTGAGCGGCAGAGGCGTGGTTCTGTGCAGGAACCATCTGTACCCCGCACTCATAGAAATCTAGCTCTGCTGCCTCGCCACAGGTGTAAAGTCAATGCTGCCTTAACCTAGTGTATTTTCACTATTTTTAGAAGCACAGATGCACTGACCTTACTCCTAGAGATTGTGATTCAAAATATCTGGGCTGGAGCCTGACTTGAGCATTTTTCAGAAGTTCCCCAGGTGATTCCGAGGCACATAGATGGGCAAGAATCATTGCTTTCCACAGCCCCTGGAGAATCACATTTTTCCTTTTCTTAGGCATCGTCCTCTGCACCCCATGGCACCTTAACTCACCTTAACTCATGGGGCAGGTGCTAGTGGCCTCATTTCACCCCCAGGGAGGCTGTGATACAGAGATGCCAGTTGACTGGTGAGGCTGAAAGTGGAATGAGGGTCTTCAGGCTCTACCTTAACTGTGAATTTGACCACACAGTTGCTTTCTCTCTTCTGACAAGGAAGTATAAATGGCAAATATTGAGAGATCAGCCCAGCCAGGATATTTGACTTTTGCATGTAGAATCACCATCAGAAAACTGGTTTAGGACCATCAATAAATGATAAAGTGTAAGCATCTAAATCTCCTTTTCTTGTCAATGAAATGGGGATAATTGCAGACCTCGTGGGGTTGTTGTGAGACTCACATGAGATAACATGCATGAAAGTGTTCTGAAAACTGCAAAGCACTATGTCAATATGAGACTGTTAAATAATAAACCTTTTAATAGCAAAATCTGTGGGAAAGGAATCATCAATATCACGAATTCATATATTCTGTTGGATGCCATTACAGGGCTAAGTTCAAACAGGGAACTCATCCTTTTGCTTTCCTAGATTAAGGTAGAAAACACTTGTGATTCCTAAACTCTCATGGCAGCATTCCTTTCAGTTGTGGGATCCAAGTGTCAACAAAATCGATCTTACTTTGCTCTCCAAAGTGGTTCTCCTATATTTCTTAACTCACTTTTTGAATTGCTTTGTGGCTACTATAGCATAGTGTGAGAGAAGGGAGAAAGAAGGAGAGATAAGAGAGGATTGACTTGGCCTCTGAATACCCAATGACCAAAATGCCTATGCCTGATAAAAGCCACCCTCATATCCTATAACCTTGTCCTCATGACTGGTTTTAGTAATCATCTAAATTCCAAGGGCCCCACCTGCCAGCTCCCAGAAGGTTCCTTCTTCTGAGATCTAGGCTGATGTAGTCAATCATCTACTGGAATATCTGTAAGATTTTCCCACTGGTGCCTTAAATTCAACATATACAAACTTTAACCTAACATGTTCCTTCCAAATTTTCTCTTCCTTTAGCCCCAGTTGCTGAAGCAAGAAAGCTGGGTGTCATTCTTGACTTCTCCCTTTCTGTCACCCCTAGAACAAATTCAGCCCTTTGTCCCTCCTTAATATTTCCCAACTCTATATTTTGCCCATCTTGCTGATTCTGCCCTAATACAGTTCACCTTCATCTCTTGCCTGGTTATCTTCAAGAGCCTTGTAGCGTGTCTCCCTGACTCCAATCTCGTCCACTTACTGTTTTTACTACACAATGTACCCAAAGTGATCTTTCTAAAACCACAATCTTGTTGGAATTCATTAACAGCTTCCCAAGGCCCTCATGAGGAACCCAATTTCTTAAAAGAACTCCCCAAAGTATTTGGAATATGCTTCCTGTTGATCTGAACTGCCTCATCTCTTGACATGTGTCTTCCTTGTGCTCAATACTTGAGTTCCACTAAATAGATTGAATTCCATGACAGCATCTTACCTTCTTATACCCAAGCTTCTTCCTCAGCCAGGAATTGCTCTCTGGAATCTCCCCAAGACACACCTGCCCTTTCCTGGCCCTGCTCATATAACCTTTCTGACACACTCATATTTATTTTCTAACCTTCACTGAATGCTTTTTATCCTGCACTGCATACCATACTTACTGCTTACATAGAAGTTTCCATTCAGGGTTGCACATGTCTGTTGACTTAGTTCATCTCTTCTCTAGTCTTAATGTGCTTTGAAGTTTGGGCCTATCTTTTGTCCTATGTGCATCGCTTAACATAGGGCCTGACAGATCGTGGACACTCAAACTATATGTGTTGAACAAAGTAATAAATATATGTCAGCTGCAGCAAAGCAAGATAGGGGAATATTTTTTACTGAATTATTTGAATTAACCATTAGGTGCACAAATGTCAGGCATTAGGGTGGAAATAAAATGCAGAGCCAATGAGGTGGCATTATTCTTGGAACCTTCTAAACTCTGAAAATCCTTACGAGCCATATTAATAAAAATATTTGGGGATGTTTGCCCATCCTTTGTTAGATTTATGAATAGATGAAAAATTGTTCCATCCTTCAAAGAGTTCTATTGGTCTCTCTGTTTGATATAAGAACTTTGTATTGTTAGTGATGGCACAAAGATGTTGCCTACAAATAAACCAACCCCTGAAACTGGGAGTTGGCATTTTATGTGTGTAATTTCATTGTTTGTTAGATAATAGAGTCTTATGCCAATTCCATTCCTTTGGGCATTTCCTCTTGTATATTTTGGTCAAGGAGAAAGAAATGGAATTTGGACTTAGACTGATTTTGATCTCTTCCTTTAGCATATATTAGATATGAGATCTTTGGCAAAGTATTTAATTTTTCAGCTACTCAGTTTTGTCCTCAGTAAAATGGGGGTTAATTATAGCTACCTACCTACTTCTCATAGTTGCATGAGAATTACATAGAAAATGGAATGTGTAAAGAGCCACACATTACCTCCTAATAGTAGACAATGAATAAAACACACTTCCCTTCTCTTTAGATTATATTCATTTTCACCAGAATGGAATAAATATTTGAGCTTTCAAAAGCATAACATCCATCCACTTCCGGCCGCGAATAATGGGGGTGGGTCGGATTGGGCTGGTGGCCGGGAGGCCGGGGAGCCGCGCTCCTGGAGCTGTGGATGGCGGGCGCGGCTCCGGCCACCCTCCGAGAGACTGCGGCCTGTGTTGCCCGCGCCTTAGTGGCCCGCGAGGCCGTGCCTACCAATTGCCGGCTTCCACTTCTCTCCGACCCAAGGGTGCGGCCGCTCGAGGTGGACGCTGCCCTCGGCTGCGCGGACGCCGGCGGAATGGGGCTCCTCCTGGTGGCCGCGGGGTCTGCGATGCTCCGGCGTCTGTCGCTTCGGGGAAATAAATTCTAAAGGAACTGGATGAATATTATGAGAAATTTAAGAGTGAGACTGATGGTACACAGAAAAGGAGAGTTTTACATTGCATTCAGAGAGCTCTGATTCGGAGCCAGGAACTGGGCGATGAAAAGATTCAGATTGCGAGTCAGATGGTAGAGCTAGTTGAGAACCGAACCAGACAAGTGGACAGTCGTGTAGAACTTTTTGAGGCACATCAAGAGATCAATGACACTACTGGCATCAGTGGCAAAACGAGCCAAGATAAGTCGAAGAATGAGACAATCACTCAAGCAGAAAAGCCCAATAATAAGAGGTCTCGGCGACAGCGCAGCAATGAGAATCGAGAGAGTGCATCTAATAATCATGATCACGATGACGTCACCTCAGGAACACCGAAGGAGAAGAAAGCAAAAACATCAAAGAAAAAGAAACACTCTAAAGCCAAAGCAGAGAGGGAAGCATCCCCTGCAGATCTTCCCATTGACCCAAATGAACCAACATACTGTCTGTGCAATCAGGTCTCCTATGGAGAAATGATAGGCTGTGACAATGATGAGTGCCCCATTGAGTGGTTTCATTTCTCTTGTGTGGCACTTAATCATAAACCAAAGGGCAAATGGTACTGTCCCAAATGTAGAGGAGAAAATGAAAAAACAATGGACAAAGCACTGGAGAAATCCAAAAAAGAGAGAGCTTTTAACAGGTAGTTTGTGGACATTCATTTAATAGTGAGGAAAACAAAATAAACCAGTGTATTTATTACATTGCCACCTTTGTTGAGGTGTAAGGATTCTAAAATGTATATTTTTAAAGAATGTTAGAAAAGGAACCATTCCTTTTATAGAGATGGCAGTGATTTTTTTTTCTTTTGTTTTCATTGGTACACATGTGTAACAAGAGTGGCCTGTGGATCAACACTTTAGAAACTACAAATATAGGTTTGAATTAAACAATCAAGTGAGTCTCAGACTGATTTTTTTTTGGTGACTGGAAGCAACCTAATGCATTAAAGTGTGGAAAGAAAAAGATTTCATTTGATAAAAATAATGAAAAGCATTTCATTTAATAAAAATATTACTTAATGAACAATTTTTTTAATTATCTTTAGCATGTTGCTAAAGATAAAACCCATAGCAAATTTGTTTCTTGCTACCATAATGTATATCCATATAATAATTCAGTAACAAAGGTTTAGAGTTAGAAAATTATTTTTAAAAGAATAAATGGTTAAATTTTACTGGCAAATATTTTATATACTGGCCCGTTCCCCAAATGGCTATTTTAAAATAATTTGAGTACATTTTATATTATGCCAAACAGAAGTGGTCTAGTCATTCATATCATGCTTTTACCATCACAGATCATAACATAGCAGACTTTAATTTATATAAGCTGTATTAGTGTACATTTCCAAGTTAACTTGCTCTTGCTGTATTATGAATTGGAAATGCAGCCAGGTGCCATGGTGAAACCAAGGTGCGTTTCCTCTTGTATGTATGAAAGCTGTACAGATGTGATGTTAAGAAATAAATGAAACTTGGACAGTGAAAAAAAAAAGCATAAATGCCCTTGGGCCAGCAATGTCTCATCTAGAAACTGTACTAAAATATTCATAAAAGTATCCAATATGTATGTAAAAATATTACTCTTCAAGAATTATTCACAATCTCTTTTGTATGTTTAATAAACATTTTAATGAAGTATAGTATACATATAGAACAGTGTGATAAACAGTAAGTGGATGACTAGATGTATTCTTAAAAAATGAACACACCTATTTAGCCAGCACCGACTTCAAGAAATAGAATATTATCAACCTCCCAGAACAACCCCTCCTACACCCAACCACACAGTCACTAACTTTATACCCCTCTCCAAATATTACCCTTAACCTGCTATTAATACCATCAATTGTCTGTGCCTATTTTTGAACTTTACGTGGAAATCATACAATTCTGTCTTCCTCTGGGTCTGGCTTCTTTCATTTGGCATTATGTTCGATATTCATATATTGTGTGTTGTGAGATGCTGTTGTGTTGCTTGTACCAATAATTTATTCAGTTTCACAGCTCTAGAGTTTTCCACTCTATAAATGGATAAAAATTTATCCATTACACTACTGAAAGACCATTGGACTGTTTCCAGTTTAGGGCTATTACAAATAATGTTTCTTTGGCCTAAATGCATGTCTTTTAATTTCATGTAATATGCAGTTTTTATGAATATCCTTAGGAGTGGAATTGCATGGTTGTAGGTCATGTTCAACTTAATTAGGTACTGCCGGTTTTCCAAACTGCTTGTACCATTAAACCCGTTAGCAGTTATGAGAACTCCAGTTGCTCCAAAACCTTGCTAATACTTAGTTGGCCGTCTTTTTAATTGGAGATTTTTTGGTGGGTAGTGATATCTCATGGTTGTTTTTACATTGCATTTCCATAATGACTAATAAAGTTCATCACCCTTTTGCATTTTAACAGACTTTTAGATTTTTTTAGTAAAATAGATGAGTCTCTGCTCATCATTTTATTGGATTACTTTTGTTTTTCTTACTGATTTGTGGGAGTTCTTTTATAAATTCTGGTTTGAGGCCTTTATCAACTGTATATATTGTAAATAGCTTCTTCCACTTAATGTCTTGCCTTTTTGCTTTCTTAATAGACTCAATTTATTACACATCAACAGAAAACTAATACAAGCAGCATATTAACATATATATTTCTTAACTCCTGTGACCAATCTTAGTTTTTTACTTGCATCAATTAGCCCATCAGCATTTAGGGTGATTTCCGATATACTTTGAGTGTAGTTATGCTATTTTTCTAATTTATTTTCAATTTCCTTACTTTTTCTATACTCCTATTTCTTACTTTTCTTGCCTACTTAGAGTAAGAAAATGTTTTGTACTCTATTTTCTCTATCAGTTTCCTAAATGCTCATGCTTTTACTCTTCTTTTAGCAGTCATGCAATAGATTACAATATAGATTCTTGATGTATAAGAGTCTAATATAAAGTGTACCACTTTACTACTATCCATTCAGTGTAAATAATTGCAGTACTTCAGTCTCATTTACCAACCTCCTGTCATCTGTACTAATGTTGTTTTGTGTTTTAATTCCCTAAATATCTTAAATCTGCTTTAATGAATGAGGTCAACATTCATTTTGATATTGCCATTATATTCCTCCTTTCCTTTGCTCTTTATTCCTCCCTGCATTTCTAGGCATCCATCTCGTATAATTTTCCATTCACCTAAAAAAAGAAAAAAAAATGCTCTCTAATTTTTCCATGAGCACACAACTGCTAGTGATTCATTTTCTTAGTTTTTTTCAATATTCTTAAAATGAGATATTCAAAACACATGATCTCTATGCTCGCAACTAAATCTTAGCCATATTCTCTTAGTTTTCATTTGAATGAAATGTCTTTATTGTGACTTAAATTTTTTTGTCATTTTTGTAGAATATTTTTCTGAGTATAGAATTCTAGTTTGGTAATTATTTTCGTTCAGCACTTGGAAGATATTACATTGTCTTCTGGCTCCAGTTAGTTGTGTTGAGAAGTCAGCTGCCAGTGTTGTTATTTGTTCCCTTGAAGATAATGTATCTTTTCTCCTCTCTCTGATCTTAAGAATTTTCTCTGTTGTTTGATATTCAGAAGTTTTGCAATGGTTTCTCAGCTATGGTTTTCTTTATATTTATTCTGCTTGTGATTTGTGGTGGTTCTTGAGTCTGTGGCTTCATGTCTTTTATCTGTTTTGGAAAATTCTTAGTTATCGTCTTTTCAAATATTACTCAGCCACTTCTCTCTCATCATGCATTCTGGATCCTGAGTTCATTTACAACTGTATTACAAATATATTGAGAGAGATATTAATAAGTCTACCTATCAGTGAATCTATCTAACCTATCATCTATCTATATAAGATGACTTTTTCACTGTGTCCCAGAGATATCACATTCTTTTTTATATTTTCCATCATATTTTCCCTCTTGGTTTCTGCCTTATATTCTCTTTTATCTTCAGTTAATTAAGTCAATTTTCTCCTTTCTGAAACCCTTCTATTGAGTTAATAGTATTAGTTATGTTTTCAGTTCTTGAATGTCTATTTATAATTTCCAGTTTCTGCTACAATTTTCCATCTTTTATTGAATTTCATGAACATATTTATTACAGATATCCTTAAGCCAGCGTCTCATAATTTCCAATATCTGAGGTTTTAGTGGGCTTACTGCAATGATGTGTTTTTTCTCTTAATTTTCAGTACAAAAGTATAACTGATTATTTTAAATGAAGTTCTGGATATTACACATGAGCATACTTAAGAATAATTTTAGGCTATGATTGAGGTTATCTTCATCTGAATTAAGATACTTTCCCCCAGGAGGAAATTTTGCTTTTTGAGATCATTTACTGTAGATCACCTCAGCCCATTCAGGAATTGAGCAGATTCAGATCTGTGTTTCAGTATCTTTGAGGGCTGATCTTGTTTACCTTTTCTCTTAAGGAGTTAACGCTTCAGAGATTATCTGAAGCTTGTCAATTTTCTAATTGTTGGCAGTGATGGACTCAAGTTTTTGGTCCCATTTCCCTATGAGACTCTAAAAAACCCAGTTCAGGTTTTCAGCCTCTTAAGAACACTTCCTTGTGAATGAATAATTATCTTGAGGGGAAAGGAATCACTGCATGTCAGGCTAATACCCCTGATGTTCCTTTATCTCAGATACTTGGTCTCTGGAAGTCCTCAATGCCTTTGAATTCTTCTGGTGCCTTCAAATATCTGTGTAAATATAAGTGTAAATAAAGGTATAGTTGGTACAGACAAAGGTTGACCTTTCTATCACTATAGCTAGATGATACATAGATGGATATTTAGAATAACAGAAAAAAATCCCAAGCATTATTAATAATAGTAAAGTATTGGCTATAAACTAAAAGTCATTTAGTTGGGGTGGGGGAGTGACAGCTTAAGTAGATTATGGTATTATTAGATAATCCTGTTTGCATTTTTTAAAAAAACTGAGTTGGCCCTTTATATATTGATATGAAAAGGTGTCTGTGATGTACTACTAATTGAAAAACAGGAGAAGTAAAAAAAAAAAAAGAAAAAAAATCCAGTTCCACAACAATATGCACATAATAAACCTATTTTTTTTGGCAGAAACAAACAAAATACTCTGAAAAACTCTGCGTGGTAAATATGTGTGTGTGTGTGTGTGTGTGTGTTTATATAGGCATAGGTATTTGGAAGGATGGAAGTATACCCACCAAATACTAGTAAGGATTTCTCCTGGGAAGTGGGATGAGGAGAGGTGAAATGGAAAAATTTTACTTTTTCTCTGTACTCCTTGGAAGTATTTGCATTTTTGTGGGAATTACATTACCTTTTAATTATATTATTTTAGAAGAAAACAATAAATGATTTTAAAGGGCTTATGCCAAAACCCTTGTTGTCATCATTTAATTAACTTTGGTTATTTCTATGTTTTAAATAATTAACTATATGCTAAACCTGCTTCACCTCAGATTTCCTGAGGTATACCTAGAAGCATTCCTTCTTTTGAATATCAATGAATGCCAATTTTGTCCTTCCTGTGCGGCCAAACAGTACTGGTATCTTTCCACAAGGCCCAAACACTTACTTTGTTCAATTAAAGCTGGTGAACTTCTCCCAGTACCAGTCAACAGTTGAGAGCAGTCCTGGAAATGGTCAGATGCACTGGGAAGGGCTGCCTGCCTTCCTTTAGTTATGCACTGCTCTAATAGTCCTCTCATTAAACTCCAAATTTCCCTCAGTAATCTTGTCCCAAAGTTACATAGATAATGATTCCACCACCCAAGATTCCTCTAGGACAATGGGAAGACTGTTGTATGCAGTCGGCGGGAGCAAGCACTCTCACAGAGTCCGAGGTGTAGATGGAAAAGTTTTATTGGCCAAAAATTTAACCTGCGCAGGGGCGAGCCTCCCAACTGTGACCGGAGTCACGTAGCTACGCAGAGCTACCAAAATGGAGGTCGCACCTGGCTTACAAACTAAGAGCTTTTTATACGGGCAAGCAAGCA
>PVKY010010825.1:0-12392 GCA_004027775.1 Bradypus variegatus
CACCTAACCTAGTACATGCCCATAAGCTGGTGTCATTTCCTTTTTTTTTGACCAACCTAACATCCTCCATTTTTGTTTATTATGCTTGAGTTTTTTCAAGGCAACTTTTAATGGAATTTAAATTTAACCTCTTCCTCAGTAGCTTTTTCCAATTTCTGAGTGCTGTTTTATTAACCCTCAAGGGTTTTGTTTTGCTTTTGTTAGTTATTTTGCTACCAAACAGTTAAAGTCAAACCAGGCAGTAGGAATCCCTTATTGATAGAGTTAGTTTTGGGTTGTTGATAGCTGTCATTAACCTGGATTGTTGTAGTAGCCTTCTAACCAATCTCACTGACTCCTTTGTATCCTTCCACCAGTGTCAACACTGTAGGTAGAGTGATCTTTCAAAATTGCCAGTCAGAGCAGAGTGTCCTCTGCTTAACACTTTCCAGGGACTTCCCATTACACTCAGAGTAAGGCAGAGTTCTTACAATGGCCTGCAAGGCACAGCCTCACCCCGTTACCCCCTCTGACTTTCTTTCCTACTGCTTTCCCCTTCTTTCACTCTCTCCAGCCACAAAGTTCTCCATGTTCTTCCTCAAATATCCTAAGCATGGTCCTACATCAGGGGTTTTGCAATTGCAGTCCCCTCTACCTTTAGTGTCCTGTACCCAGATAGCTTACCTGCTCAAATATTACTATATTCTAGAGGCCTGCCTCAACTTCCCTGTATAAAAGAGCATCTCCCCTCCCTGAACTCCTTATCTGATAGTACCATTTTATCTTTCTCTTGACCATTTACTGCCATCTAGCACACTATGTATTTACTTGTTTGCTGGTTTATTGTCAGAACCCCCTCTCCACCCAACTGTGACTCCATGAGAAGAAGTTTATTTGCTTTGTTCACTGTCTTATCACCCGTGCTGGCAAATCTATTAGGCAAGAATGATTTTAGCAGTGGGGAAACAAAATAATTACAATCTCCCTATATAAGATGAAAATGACAACTAAATTTGATAACTTCTAATTGTTTCTTACAATCTAAAACCTTTTACCCTTTAGTTCAGAAAAGATAATAAAGGCATATTAATCATTTTATTGCTGTAAACATAACTCTTTAGAAATTACAAACCAACTTAAAATAGCAAACAGATGACCAAGCAAGGAACTAGCCCCCAGATAATCCATAAACTTTTATATATTGAAACTTGAAGGAAAGCACCTTGTTTTAAACATCACCAAAGATGAATATTAAAGTTTAAAAATGCTTGTAAAACAGACAGCAGAAGAAAAATAAGTTAGACTAAATACGGTTTGATGATAAAGTATAAAATAATTCAAATATAATTAAGTGGGGGAGAATGTTGACAATTAAATGATTAATTATTCATTGTTCTAATTTTTTTTTGGTGAAAAATAGGTTGATCTATTCAAGCTTTAGTCCCAAAATAAACTGAATAATCTAGAACTGGAAGATAGATTCTATTTCACAGGTAGTAGGAATCTACTGTGAGCTACTGTATGCTTGTGCAATGTAAAGTAGTTCTTAAAAGTACCAGAAATCATAAATAAAGGTGGAATTTATTAAATAGACATGGAAAAATGTGGCAAAAGCTTTTTGAAATTTACTTTGGGTTTCCGAGGTCCTTCCCAAATAGCCATAGTCGTTTTGATCAATGATCATAACAAATATTTAAACTCTCACTGAAATTAGAGTGTCCTGTGTGTTACTCCCTGGCTGACAGTCAGATACTGGTGTAACCTAAGAAATGAATTGTGTAGATCACTTTAAAAAAATCCAATGGACATAATGAACATGATGTAATTTTTGAATGAATATAATTAATATTTTTTCAGAACACTTCATTGAATGAAAATTACGATACTTAAAACTTTATACACCAATGTAGAACAGGTGTCCAGATGAAGGCATATAAATAATCTGAAATAGATACTTTTTCTGTAAATATTTTAGTGCAAATACAGTTACAACAGGCAGCAAACATAGAGTCTAATAATACATAGCAAATATATCTGGAATTCGTAATCAAAATTGGCTCAAGATGGTATTTTAGTAGATAGTGAATAATAAAGAAAATATTTATGATGTAGTGTTTTTGTATCTAAGGACCACCTCTTTTAGAAAATCAGATGCTTTATAACCACTAAACACTTGTTTTCAACCCATCTACACATCAGATTAAATTGCTACCTCTTCCTTCTCCTTTTTGTACAAGAGCAAGTTGATCTGATAGCTTGCAACACAGGTCTGAATTATAGTTGTTCGCTTATAAAATGATTAGTCTATCTTTCCTAGGTCTAGGAAATGGTGCATATGAGTTAGAGTGAAGCATGAAAGGAGAAGAATGAAATTCTGCCCACAGGCTTTTCATTGAAAAATAGCATGCCTTTAAATGACTGTTAGAATGACTGATGTCTTAATAAGATAATTAAAAAATTTAGGACTAAAGGGTAGAACATCAATGTGTAATCCTGAAAAAAAAATTTTGATTTGAAAGTATCTCCCTAGAAAGACTGGTTCTGCCATTTTATTCTTGCATCTGCTATGGTTTTATAATTTCAAGGGATCGTAATGACAATAGTTATCAAAGATGGTCACTCTGGCATTTGTTAGACAACCTAAAAGGTATCTCTGGAAAAGTATCAGATGTCTTAAGAAAAGATTTCTGATGACATGTCATTTCAAAGCAACAAGTAAGCATCCTGTGGTCATATACCATTCCCTTTAACTAATTAATTAATAATTATGTTTATTCCTTCACACCCCTGGACCCAGGCCCACTCAAGTATATTTGAATAAATACCTTTTAACTTTATTTCTGGAAAGATTACCTTAGTTAATGGAGCCCCCAAAACAGGAGAAAGATGTTAAAAAAAAAAAAGACTCCCTGTGAAGATTTTCTTTACACCTCTGCATTTTTGCATGCTAGAGACTATCAAAATTTTACATGTTCGACAGAGTTAAAATAGATAGATATTGTGGCTTTTAAAATATTGACCTCCTCTGTTATTACATAGAGAAAAATAGCTCTAGGTAAAATAATTCATGCCTCAGCCCCTTTTAACAAGTGTTGGAAGTTAGATATCTATTCTTAGATCTTACAACACCCTGGAAATTTGAGTAATTGGAGAAAAAAAATCACTAGAGGTTGTATTTTATTCACCACTCAAGGGCAAAGTTGTTGGTTTTTTATTCCTAATTTTATTTTGTCATATCCAGTTTCATGTTAGTGTGAATTAAACCAGCTCATATTAACATTAAATTTAAAAAAGAGAAAACTCCTCTACCATTCAGTAGTAAATTTATGTATCTCTAAGAATACTTTGATTCTTTTTAGAGATTTTAACCAGGTAACACTATATTACAAATATACAGAAATGATACATCATAAATAGGACATTACTGAGTTTTTGAAGCTAGAAAAATATATCATAGTACATAATTTGGAACATATCTATAAATTGGAGCATATTTAAGTCAAGAGAATTCATTGACATGTCAAATCAGGAATGTCAACTTTATGCTAATGAGAACATTCAGTTACGTGCTCATATAGACTAAGGAAATGTAGTTGTCTAGAACTATTTCATTCTTGTCAACACAATATCAACAACTCTGTTACAAGTTCCTGCTTGATCCCTTCAAAATGGTGGCAGAGGGTTGTTAAAAAAAGTACCAAAGCTCAATTAAAACAAAAAATTAGTAAGGTATTACCTTGCCAAACAATCCTAACTTTCCCTGTTAAACATTTTTTACGTGTTCTAAAAACAGTTTTTTTAAATTCCTTTAAAAAATTCCCCCAAAGCTTATCCATACTACAAGCTTGTTTTCACAGCTCAACTTAAGTAAATCATTTTAACTTAAAAAGATATGTAATAAAGAGCTGGACATGAATGAATAACACTTGCTAAAAACACACTCTGAAAATGGAATGTGGTTCCCACCTGCTTATTTGGAAGGAACTTACCACTAGTGATGACAACCACGTCTGGTGTTGTTGCTTCAGTCTGAGAAGTACACTTGGTGGGTTTTCCTTTATTATGTCAGAGCTACACAGATAAAGGATATTCTGAACCTCACCAAGTATGCGACATTCATCAGTATTACACCTACTATAAAACTACTATACAAATGAGAATCAGAAAAGTTCTTGACATTATTTGGGGAAACATAGCTAAATCAAGATTCAGGACATTACCAGTTTACCCAAAATGAATTTTATGGAATTTCCCTCCCAGGAAACACTTCCTATTTTGAAGTTTATTTTATTTAGTGCAGTTATTAAGTTAGGAGTGTTTGGTGGATTGTGGACTTTGTTATGTAGTCAGATTTTTTTTTTTTTTTTTAGTGGTTAACTCTAGCCTGGATTGGTGGCTGGATTTTTATTTACATTTTCTGTGAAACTTATAGGGCACTTGGCACATATTTCAAATTCATCCCACACGTATAAGCACATCTTACATGTTTAGTTCTTACTTTATATTGCCAAAGTATATGGCAAATCAATACAGAGCTGGGAGAATTATGCCAATTGCAATCTTAAGGCCAGCATTTTTACATGACTGAGTTTTATTTATTCCATATATTGGAGATACATTACAGGTCACACAGATGCAAAAAAGACCCTACCGGCCACACAGGCCCAAAGAAGACCCTGACTCAAGGTTTGGTTCACTGTCTTCATTGCATTGGTACTAATATAGGAAAAAAGTTTGCAAATGCCAAGGAGGGCTCTCCTCCCACAGCAATGCTTCCATTTATTTTTCTCATTGTGGTTTCTCACCTTGCTCCACAATTATCTTAGCACCTACTTGTGTATCATAAATAATTTTATTCGTTTTTCTCAGGTGGGAATTAAATCTGAATCACAATTGATTGTGAAAAGGTGTGCTTGGGACCGTGACTACTTGGTATATTGCACTGTGCTGTATTTTGTGATCCGACTTCGAGTCGTGCTAGGGGAGGCAGAACCCAGGGTTTGACTAAAATGATGGTCAGCAGAGCTCCTCACGTGCCCGATGGTGGCTGTCCCCCCCGTGCCGCCACTCAGGCTGCTCAGCCCGATGCCACCACCACTCACTCCAGCTCCACTCAGCTCCCCGCCTGCAGCACCGATGCTGGTGCTAACCAGGCCACCACTGCCTATGCCACTGCCCCCACTCATCCCAGCTGTGCCGCTAATGCCAGTTATGCCAGACCCAGAAACAACCCTCTCTGTCACAATGACATTGTGGGCACTGGATAAATCAGGGTGCATACTCAGAGTGCCCATTGTGCCAGGAGTTGGTCGGATTACTCTTTCCGTCACTACCACATTTGACTCTCTAGGTTCAGGGATGGTCAAAGAGGTGGGTAGACTTGAACTTGGTGCTATGACCCGTTCTGTCACTATTACGTTTGACCCATCTCTCAAGTCAGGCATATCTAATATTCCATGCAAATCAGCACCAGAGATGGGGCCGACCACCCTCTCTGTCACGACCACATTTGATGCATGTCGGTTATCATGAACATGCACAGTGGGCTTCAGAGTGCCAGAGGTGGTGTAAGACTCTACCACAGTGGCCTCACCATAACCCAGAGGATCAGGGATAGGTATAGGATGCTGTACGCCAGGCCCCGAGGGGTAAGTGCTCTCAGAAATTAATGTGGTAGTGCCGAAATGTGGGGAGATTGGAGGGTGTCCACCGGCAATGGGCCCTGTTCCCTGCGGAGGGCAAACGGGTTCAGTGGTCTCAGGTGGCCATGAGAAATCAAAGTCTGGGTATGGTTCCCTTTCTTTTCCCAGGCTGATGTCTGCCAACTTCTTAAATTTAGGCCCCAGTGAATCCAAGAAGCTGTCATCCAAGTCTTCTCCGATGAAGCTACAACAACCCACAGAGCCAGCGGGGGAACCCACACCTTCAATATCATATATGAGCAAACAGTCATTGGATGGGCGGCCTTCATCTTCATCTGCGTAAGCGTATGCTTTCTAAATTTGTAGAGGAAATAGAAAATGAAATTATGAATACATATTTAACTATAGTAGAACAGTCTTTACCATCATTTTTTTTCCAGAGCATTACCAAAGAAGAATATTTTAAAAAATATTTGAAGATCTACTAGAGATGCTTGAAAAAAATTCTTTATATAACTGCTAGAAAGAATTTTTTAGAAGTTATCTATGATTCTGATAATACATTTTGATTTTTAGAAAAATTGTTAGGTAGACTTCTTCATAATGCTACGCTCTGGTCACAATGAGTACAAAGAAATCCCATGAATTATTTTTTTGGTTCATTAGAAGGAGGAACATAAAAACTCTGAAGTCCACTGAAATTGTGTATTTTTTCTTGTCTAAGAGGTACTTCATAGCTTATTTGGGTTCATTCAGGGTTGTGTTTTCTTTCCTTCACAAGGAGTGAATTTGATTGTTCTGTGAAGATTTATTTCAATGTGGCTTTTTCAGCAACCCAACAGGAAAACTTGACTCTGGGTCTGTATATTTAGGATTCAAAATTGACAGTGAACAAACACAATTTTAAAAAACAGAATCTCCTCCAACTCAAATTCAAAGCCCACATACATGTGCCCTTATATTTTGTCTCTGCTGTTCATAATATTGTATTGCACATTTTCAGGCTAAATATCACAAATAGTTTTACCTCAAACCAAGTCATTGTGCCATTTCATTAAAAAAAAATTTGTTGGGTCTGTATTATTTGTCAGGCACTCTGTTAGACACTTGGCTATGCAATACTAAACAAAGCCAGATGAAGTCCCTCTTGGCTATGCAATACTAAACAAAACCAGATGAAGTCCCTCTCTCACAGGGCTGATATTTTCATAGGATGAGACAGACAATACATCAAATATATGTCAGAAGGTGATAGTTGCAGGTTAAGGGGATACAGAGTGAATGGGTTTGCTAATTTAGATTGAGTGGCTGTAGTAGGCTGAATAATGTTTAACCAAAGATAATCAGGTCTAAACCCTGGAACTTGTAAATGGTACCTTATAAGGAAAAGGGGTCCCTGTGGAATTAAAGATCTTGACATGGGGAGATGATCTTGGGTTATCCGGGTGGGCCCTAAACGCAACCACAAGTGTCCTTATAAAACAGAGGCAGAGGGACATTTGATACAGATTGAAGAGGGGTAGACAAACACAGAAGAAGGTGATGTGAAGAAGGAGGCAGAGATTGGAGTGATGGGGCCACATGTCAGGGAGTGCTGACAGCCATCAGAAGCTGGAAGCAGCAAGGGACAGATTCTCCTTAAAGCCTGCAGTGGGAGTGCAGTCCTGCTGACACCGTGGTTTTGGCCCATTAATAACTAATTTCAGACTTCTGGTCTCCAGAACTGTGAGAGAATAAATTTCTATTGCATTAAGCCATCCAGTTTGTGGTAATCTGTTACAGCAGGGGCTATTGTGTCTCTGCCTGGAGATGGCAAAGTTAATTCTGCTTCTTCCACTTCTCCAGGCTTCACACTCCTTCCACTACCTGCAGCTGGTTCTTACAATGTTCTTGAAGTGTATGATGGCTTTGATACTCACTCTTATTCAATGTTTACTATGTCCCTGGAATTGAGCTCTGCATGGGCAACAAAAATGTCGATCACACGTGGATGATGGTACTAAAAAGGGTGGTAGACGTATAACCCAATAGATGTCAGCAAGGTGATGTGTTGTATAAAATGTTTGAACAAATTGCTAGGGAAATGCAGATAAGGAAAGGGTAATCCCATTTTAGGAGACAGAGTTAATAAAATTTCAAAGAGGCAGTCATACTTTAACTAGGTCTTGAATGATGAGTAGGAGTTTGTGAGAGAGATGGTAACATAAAAACATTCCAGGAGGGGCACAGCATAACCAGTGAGATGCAGTTGAATGGACTGGTGTGAATAGATGCTTGGCAAGGGGGTTTGCTGAGAAGGAGCAATTGCAGATGTGGTAGGAAGGAATCAATTTGTTAGTAACCTCAATTGCTATCTTTAGGTGTTTGGACTTGATGCCCTGGGCAGAACAGAACTGAGAACCACTGGCAGTTCTGAAGTGTGGGATAAAGTACTCAGGTCATAGTTTTAGAAATCTCACTCAACAGCAATATGGATGGTCAGGTATGAAGTCTAGAATCTGGGCACTTAGTTAGGAGGCTTCCACCAAAGCCCTGCTGGGACACATTGAAAACCTAGAGTAGAGCAGTGGGTGTGGGGATGGAGAGGAAGGGACATGGATAGAAACTTTACCTGACAGAAGTAACTTTCCATGAAATTCATATTCAGACCTCCTTCTCTGCATTCCCTCATAGAATTTCTTCTTAATGTTCCAGAATATTCTTGACATATCTCAGGTGCTCCAGACATTTTAACTCCATTTGTTAGTTCAAATCCTGATGTTCTTTCTCCTCCTCCCAAATCTTGCATTTCTCTGACACCATACTCATTTGTATAAACTCCTAAAAGTGTTGATTGAATTAAATTTATTTTTTTCTAGCATATTGTAAGCTTGAAGTTAATACCTTACTATAATGTATGGTTTCTTCAGTTAAGTGTACATTGTGAGCAAGGAAATAAAATGAAGACAAAGAAAGGAGATGTAAATATGATACTGAGTTCAAAATGCTATTATTAATCAACTTGTTAATTGGATAAATATTTGAGAGACCATGCAAATTCTAAGTTATAAAACAGTATAAGAATATCCCAGGGTATTATTTTAAGCACTTGGCAGCCAGAAGACATGAACACCACTGGCATTCAGAGAAGAGACCATAGCTATAATGAGGGCAAAGGTTTTCATGGAGAATGTTGGATTTGTACATGAGTGTGAGGGGCAAGTAGAACTCTGAACAGTATTCACGAGAGGTGAGATAAAATGATGGCCTGAACTGTGGAAGAGATGGACAGGGAGAGTGTTGGCAATGGGATGGATATCCTATGACTTCAGTATTTTATTGACCTTGAGTTTAGGGACAGGGTATTTTTCTTTCTTCTATACATTGTTACCTCTCAGGGTTCTTTGTATGGTGTAGATATTCAGCAAAGTTTTGTGGATTTAAGGAAGGAATAAATGCATAAATAAATACTGGTGGACTGAAGGATTTAACAAGTCTTGAGAACCTATTTGGGTTTCTGCTTTTGAGGTGTGAGAATGCCTGTGCCATTCACGAAAACGGAAACATCAGGAGGAGAAATATGTTTAAAGGCTAGCATGTCTAGTCTTCTGAATAAGAAACTTTTTACAAGTTAGTTATAAATGTTCCTATACCTGTTACATTTTAAAGAGTTTAAAATAGAGAAGTAATGCTGACCGGTTTGGAAAAGACTAAGAGATAAATAAGAAAATCACTAACATTTACTTACTTTGGAAAATGTAAGATAATAAAACTATTTTCAAATATATGAGAAATAATTTTAATTGTTCTTTTCATTAGCATGGTGTGTGAAGTTTTAACTGTTCCCTAGTTACTGCCATGAACCGGTCTAGATTGCTGTTTTAAGGCAAGTTGTATTCACACAATCTTACCCAGCTGCAAGGAGAAGCTCCACCACAGGCCCACAGCCTCAACAGACAGCTTTGAAAGATCTTAAGTCTTTCATCCAGTTGCTTTCAATTTAAGAAACTGGACAAATCTTTTTTAGATCAATATTATGCTGATGCACCAAACAGATGCAGTTTTTCTTATTGCATTCGGCAGCAAAAGTCAAAGCAATTTCAAATCATTAATTGAATTGTGGAGACAGGTTCAAGCTTCAATAAATAAGCACAGGCCTTGTTTAACTGGGCTGTAGGTTCATTCTAATTAGAATTTTTTTTGGTGGTAAATAGCATTTGCTGTATTAGCCAAAAATCTTTGATCAAAAGTGATTCATGGCTCCAATTCAGTACTTCTCAACTATTTATAGAGGTCCTAATCAGGTTATCTCCTGGGTACTGAGAATTTTAAATATGCAATATATGGGAATAATCCTGATAGATTTGTCCCTTATCTTTTAATTTGCAAATTAGTCATTTAAAAACATTAAAAACATTAAAGACAATAAGATCATTGAAGAACAGTAAGGTATGCAAATAGAGAGTAAACAGTGTTCCCTCTTAGTCATTTGAGCAGTTAAATTTAAAAAAAAAGTCTCTTACCTGAGGTGTCAATGCATTCAATGATATTTGCATTATTGGTTGGTACTGATGGCACACAGATAGTGTTTATGTCCTGAAAGTCAGGAAACAAAGTTTTCTCATTTGTATTCACTCTTTTGTTTCTACAGTCATACATTTGGTTTATTCTCAAATTAACTCAGATTTCTGAGAAGACTACTTGGAAAACTATTGAAACCTATTTAAAACTTGACCTTTGCTTAAGAAGTCTTCCCTGGTTACTTGCATCTGATTATTATTATTATTATTATTATTATTATTATTATTATTAGAGCAGTTTTGTGTTTACAGAGCAATCATGCATAAAATACAACAGTCCCATCTGATTTTGATGTGTTTTTAAATTTCTTTTCATTTGCCCCAACAGCTATCCCAGAACAAAGACCTGCGTAGACTGTGACTGATGGCTAACTTCTTGTTTTGCATGTATAAGACTGAGTTTAGGTGACTCCCAAAGGGCATATCTTACAGATTCGCACTTACCCTGAGTTCAGGCTGGGGTCCTTCCACTGCCCAGGATTGAATTGCTCCATCTGAACATTCTGGAACAGGCTCAAAGCCAGCTCCAACACCACCAGGGGCACCGCTACAGTCACAGCAGATCAACAAAAACGGGACCACTAGCAGCAAAAGGACAGGAATACTGGAGTTAGCAGTGGGCCCATGTTAAAACAAGCAGACCTATTTTATTAGTGTTATGGTTACATTTCAATTCCTAAAATAACTCCATTTGATCTTAAAATTAGGGTGCAAGTTTCAGAAAACCAACTTAAAAATAGACACCAAAATAAATATGAGCCTCGGTATACTAGACCGAGCAATCAGTTTTAATCTGTTTTATAGTATTCAAATTATAAGTCTTATTATACTCTTAAAACAGATGAGTCTTTTCCCTGTCATTACTCAGGAACATATTAAAGCTGGAGGGGTCAGGCAATATGTTTGGATCTTTGCATTACCACCTCTATGTCTTTATTTATGTTCCTTCCTTCACACAAATTTTCCCTTTTTTTTTTAATCTCAACAGGAAGTTGTGCTGCAAGCAGTTGTGCTCTATGAGGCTATTATTTTCCCCTAAACAGGTACCTTTTCTTTAAGTTATTCTTCCACAGATAGCATCATATTGCTTAGCTGAAATCTCCATTGTTTTATGGAAAATATAGTCTCTAGACTTTATGAATGGTGATGAAAGCACAACTTTGTGATGATACTGAGAGCTGGTGATTGTACATGTTGGATGGATTGTATGGTGTGAATAAAACTGCTTTAAAAAGGAATATATACACACACGCATGCACACACACACAGGGACTAATTAAAGAGACAACAATTTTTCTACAATACAATGGAGAACTCAGTTAAGCAATGTGATACTCTCTATTTGGACAAGATTATTTAAAGAAAAGATATCCATCTAAAGGAAAATAGTAGCTTCACTTCACTTTTTTAGTTTAAAACTTTTAAAAATTAAATTTACAGTTTTAAAATGTTGATTGACAACTAGTATGGAAAAAAGTGAAACTGGAAACTTCCTTTCTATCAAATATATTTTATGTAACATTCTATAAAATTGAAAGCATTTTTGTATTTTTCTTGCCTTGGTTCATTTTGATGAGGATGTTTCCTTTTTTTTAACCTTGTTCCTCCTTTCATAGAACTTTTCGTGATCATTATTTTGATTTATTATCAGCCAATAAGAATGAATTTCTATTACTTGGTATAAAAGTTTCATGTTTCTTAAAAGATATTTTAAATATGGAATAATTCAAAATATAGAAAAGTTTCTCAACTTTAAGCTTTGCTGTCAGTATGTGCAAATGTTTGTGGTTTTGATGAATTCAATTTTGAACAAAAATATCAAAAGGGTGAAAAATTATTTAAAGTCAGAGAAAACCATTTTGCCAATTAATTCAGTGAAAAATATCTATTTCAAGGCTGTTCATGTATTAAAATAAATGAAGATAGGAAAAAATGTTCATATGCAAGTGCTCTGGCTTCACAATTTTGCATGTGTTTTAATTAATTAAATTAAAAGGTTGTATGATTCTAGCCTAGAAAATGGCAGTGTTTATGTTGATTCAATTACAATCTGAAGATTGCAGAGCTCCCTTTCTCCTCAGGGACTTGGCTCATGGTCTCCATCTCGCCACAATTTCTATCATCATTCAAGGCAACGCTAAAGACCACCTGTGAATCCGTTGGAGATTGTATCTCACAGTTAGACCCCTGACTAGGTCTACTCTAGCAAGTT
>PVKY010010826.1:0-12389 GCA_004027775.1 Bradypus variegatus
TGTTTTGCTATAAAATTGCAAGTGATTCAGCTTAATAAAATTATATTTAACCCAAAGCAAGTAGCCATAATTGAGTAGCAATAATTGAGAGAAAGCTATAATGAAGATATATTTAATATCCTAATTACCTAAGTGGAAAAAGCACTAAACTTGGAATGTTAGAAAAGGAGGAATATAAGAAAATTGAATGTTTAATTCCTCTCCCTGAAAAATACATTAACAAGAATTAGGATATTTCTATAATGAACAAATTATAATAAACATAACAAGAAAAACAGAACAAACTCTTGGCTATCAAAAAGCATTATCAGTCCACCAGAGCACATAACCACCATTCATTGCCTGGGCTTTCAAATCCAAATAAGCAAGGGTGGTTGCTATAGTGACAATATGCCACTTTTGGAACCTGAGGTTTAGTAGTACTGGATACTTATAAGCTTCCTACCGTCAGTACTTCCTCCCACACTCTGAATATAGATCAGACTTTATAATTTCACAAAATGTGATCTCATTCTATCCTTTAGAAATCAATTTTGTTACTTTAGCAGTGTAGTATACAAAAATGTCAAGAGAAATTATCTAAGTCACCCAACATACCAAAAATATAAATGCTCAATAAATATTTAATTATTTATTAAAGATGTGGGCTTGATAAAATAAACAAATTTTATATCACTGGAATTTATTGTTTTATTATAACACCTGGGCAAGATCATCTCTTATTCATTCATTTCTTAGCACACTGCAATAATTACAGTATGTCTACCCTTCTTCATTTCATAAGAACACAGTAAATTCAAAAATGACACTAAGAAGTAGAAATTCATTTTGTGGCTTGTTGCCAATAAAATGCTAAGAAAAAGGCAAAATACCAATCTCAAATCAGTCAGAGAGTATCTCCAGATCATTAAAATATCAGAGAACACAGAACCCTCATGATGGAAAACAGTACAGCCACTTTGGACAGTTCAGCAGTTCCTCAAAAATTTAAACGTACAACTACTATATGACATATCAATTCTACCCAAGAGAAGTGAAAACATGTCTACACAAAGACTTGCATGCAAATGTCCACAACAGAATTATTCACAATAGCCCAAAACTGGAAACAACATAAATGTCCATCGACTAGTGAATGGATAGACAAAATCCAGTACAGTGATACAATGGAATATTATTCAGCAATATAAAGGAATGAATTACTGACACATGCTATATCATGGGTGAACCTCAAAAATATCATGCTATGTGAAAGAAGCCAGAAATAACAGATCCTATTTTGTATGATTCCAGTTATACGAAACATACAGAAAACACAAATTTATATAGGCAATACGTGCATTAATAGTTACCTGAGGGTTGGAATGGGGATTAGCCATAAATGGGCATGAGAAATCTTATCAGAGGAATGGAAGTATTACAAATTGATTTATGGTCATGGTCACACCAGTTGGTAGTTACTAAAAATCACTGAATTCAACACTTGAAATGGCTATGTAAAATAGATCTCAAAAAATTGTTTTTAAAAAGTCAGAGAACATCAGAGCTGCAGGGATCCTTGCAAAAACTCTACTTATGCAGATAAGGACAGTGAGGCCCAAAGAGGTCAAGCAACTTGTTTAAAGATCAACTAGCTAGAGAATGACAAAAGTAAAAAGATCAAAATCCAGCTTCACCACCCCACAACCCAGTCCAATGTTATTTCTACCAAAAATAATGTTCAATGAATTTTAACAAACTATAATAATTACAAAGAAAGAACTCTTTTGAAAGGTGTTCTAGAAGCATCAAAATTTGAGTATCAAAAAGAATGACTGACTGAAACATACAAAAACCCATGGGTATATGATGATACTCAGAAAAAGTAAAAACCAGAAAAACTCACTTGTCACCCTCTGAGGCTGTATAACTTACTTTCAAAATTGGTAATAAAAGAAAAAGAATTTAGCATTTTTTCTGCCTTTCCAGCAGGAGTTGTATTTTGGGGTAATTAAATGGCTCCAGTTTATGACAGCAAGCTTCTACTCTGCAGAAGAATGTCAATTGATGAGGATGGAATGAAAACATTAGAAAATTATTTTGTAACACCTAATAAAATTATTCAGGGAAGAATTACCATTTGTTAAAGCTGTGATGTGAATGGTTGATGGGGGAGTAGACATTTATAGGAAATTAAAATCATGCCTCACTGATTAAGGAGAAAAAAAATGTAACTTTACATGGCGGGGGATCCAGCTGTCAACAACTGAATCCAGGAGTCCCTTTTTCTAAAACCCACTGAGAGTGGTTCAAGCACATAATGTTCAACTCCTTATGTGATGCCAACAACAACTATTCAACATTACCTATGATAAAATTTTGTTAAAAACCCCAACTTTAACCTAATCAAGACTATAGCATGAATGACCAGGTTTAAAATAAAATACAGGACTAGAGTAATAAGCTTAACACTAAGAGGAAGCAGTTCAACACAGAAAGTGAGATATTCTACAGGACAATTAGCCTGGTCTCTCGGGCAAATCAGAGTTTAAAAAAAAAAAAGGTGGGGGTGTTTCTAACTAAAAGAGACTTTAGATTCATAACCAAATACAAGTGTGGCCCTAAATTGGATCCTGGTTTGAACAAAGCTGCAGTAAAGGGCATTTGGGGGATAAATGGATAGATCAGAATATGGACAAGTAGATAATGTTACGAAATTATTATTTATTTTGTAAGGTGTGATATTATTTTTGATATGTGGGAATGTTTTTATAGAGATGCATACTGTCGGATTTAGAAGTGGAAGATCTTGATGTCTATGGTTCACTTCAAACTATTTCAATGAGTTTAACAAATAAAAAATTAAAATCCAGGTCCCAGCTTCCTAATTCACTGCTGTTTAAATATTAATAAATTACAACAGTTACATAACCATACAAGGAACCCCTGCCGACAGGGTTCAGAGAAATGACCTACCATGACCATGATAGTGTTGTTGTTTTTTCTTTTTTTTTTTTCAGATACTAAGCTGAAGGGAACCCAGAGGTAACAGACAATGTTACTGGCAACCTAGTATATACAAGGTACCAAAAGACATCACGTAGCACGAACCGAGAGCTTTGCTCTCAGAGCTAAAAACATCTAGTAAAAGAGCTGCTTGGTTTTACAAGGGAACAAGGCTGTTCAAGATCACAGGGGCAGCCTCGTTATAAAGCACTCCTCAATTATTACATGAAATAATTTATCCTTTCTGACTTCACTACCCCTCACGACCAGGCTGTGACCAAGTTAAGGGACACTGTTTCGAAAATTCCCGTTCTCAAGTTTGGCGCACGAAGTTAAAGGACACTTTTACTACTATCACCACCGACTACTTTACAACGAGGGCCTTAAATCTCAGTACTACTGGGACCTTCCCTCAGGCCTTGGTGAGGCGTTGATAATTAACCAGCAGCTCTAAGAGTCATTTGCCTTTTTTTCCCTCCCTCCAAATCTGAAGAGTGGCGCGGTCCTCAATCCTTCCCCACACACCGGGGTGTGCAGGAAGGTCCATCTGCACACTGAGCAGGGAGCAAGGTCCACCTGCCAGGTCTGACGAGTCTCTTCGCCGCCCAGGACCGGCGTTTTTCCTCTCCCCTTACATCCTGTACCCGTTAGCCTGTTCTCTCCTCCTTAGAGGCTCACTCAGAAATTCTTAATACTCTGGGCGGGTGGAACAACTAAGAAAGACCGTGTCTCAGAGCCCTCAATTCAGCAACTGAGAACGTTTAAAGTGAAACGTCTCGACCCCTCACACTAACACCAAGTCCCACTACCTCCACCGTCTGAGGATGCAACTTAACCTACTTAGCCAAAAAGGCGCACCACCGCCAAAAACCGGAAGGAGCTCCCGGCGCGGCAACTGCCCCAGGGCCACCGGCCGGCATGCGTCAGAGGTCACGTGCCGCGTCTCCCTTCCCTACCGGCAACCAGACGCTCCTCTCTTCCGGAAGTCGCGACCGTCGGCGCCAGACTCCTCCCACCGCCAGTGACGTCAAACTCAGCTCCTACCACTCCTCTGCTTCCGCCTCCAGCCGCGGGGAGGGCTGCCTTTTCCTTACCATAAGCCCGGTCACTTCCATGACCCTAAGCGGTACAGGGAAGGATTTTGGAGGTAATATAGGTGTAAGCTTCGCTTGCACATGAGTAAAGCTTGAAAGGCCAGAACCTGTCTAGAAACTACCTCCTCAAAGGCCTTTCCCCCTCTCCGCTGCTTGTGCTCCACTTGGTTCCGCCGGGACCCACGACGGTTCCGCCCCCTTCTTCCTTGTCATTGATGTTGTTGTTCTTGTCAGTACCTCATCCCTGACCGCCGGGAGCTGGAACCCGAGCCGGGGCCGCCCGAGTAGTGTGGTGGCGGCGGCAGCGGCTGCGGTTGCAGCGGCTGCGACGGCTACGGGGGCTGCTCCGGGGTCTGGGGGGGCGGCCGGGAACCGGCGGCCGGCGGCGGGGCTGGATGGCTCTGTGCGGGCAGGCGGCGGGCGCCGCGTCGCTGCCCAGCGAGCTGATCGTGCACATCTTCTCCTTTCTGCCCGCGCCGGACCGGCTGCGGGCCTCTGCTTCTTGCTCGCACTGGAGGGAGTGCCTCTTCTACCCGGCGCTCTGGCCGCAGCTCCGCATCAGTCTCCGCGTCTCGGCCGCGGAGCAGCCCCGACTCGAATTCCTCATGCGCAAGTGTGGCTGGTTCGTGCGGGAACTGCGTGTTGAGTTTGCCGCCGAGAATTACTTGAGTGGCGGCGGCGGCGGCGGCCCGGGCGACGGCGGCGGTGCGGACAGTGGGGCTGTCGAAGAAGTGGAGGCCCTGCAGCTATCAACCCGTTGGCTGGAAGTGCTGCGCATCTACTTGGAACTGGTGCTGTGCGTACTTGTCAGCATCCGGAACAACAGGTACGCTAGTCCTGGGTCCTTCCTCCTTTATCTACTCCGCTCTTGGGTCACTCCTTTCCTTCCTCCCCACTCCGAAATAGATTCAGTGCGGATGCGTCCGCCCTATTTGGTGACTGTGGGTGTCAGTTCTGACCCGGCAATTTCCTTGGGTGTTATGGGACCCATCATAATACTTTATAAACAGTGGTGGAACTCGGTGTTTACCAAATACCATCTCTGGCACCTTCCAGGCACTGTCTCATTCATCCTTTCGGTAACCATAGGGTGGACCTGACCGGCGACGTCATTTATTTTGCAGATAGGAGAGCTGAGATTTGGAGGGTGAGCCTTGAGAGTGAATCTTGGGAGAAACAAAACATAACCCGGGTTTTTTGGTTTTTTTTTGTTTTGTTTTTTGTTTTTTACTCTGGATCTGTCTATTAGAAATAGGTAATTCCTGGTGGAAGAGGTGAGTAGGTGTGCTCATAGTTACAAGACTGTTGCTAAAAGAAACCTTTGAAAGCCATTTTCTTCCAGAGAACGATTTTGATTAACTGGGCCAATCCCAATGAAAGGAGGTATGTTCTTTAAAGAGATTGGGAAAGAAGTTGATCATCAAGGTTGGAAGTCACTCTGATGCTCTTCTGAACTCAACTTATCCTCAGTGATTCATCCATAAGTAGACAGTACATCTTGAGGGGGTTGGGAGGGGGCAGTCATGTCTGCAGAGGGTAAGCAGGTAACTCCTTGTTTTGCATTAGGAATTTACTGTGATTTTGAGACTAACTCCATATGTGCTGATCCAGTATAGCAGTCAGCATTTTCCTTTATTTCCCCATCCCATTCTCCAAAATCCTATTAATTTAGATTTCTGTATTTGGATAGTCTAACTAACCTTAGAATTAAACTATAAATTGGAAGGAAGTTGAAAAGTAGAATGTCAGAATAAACCACAGGAGCAACTTAGTAATAATAATTGAGCAGTTTCTAAGTACCATTAACATTCGCTGTCTTATTAGATCCTTCCAAGGATCCTTCTATTTTGTGGAAATGAAACTAATATTTAACAGGGCCAAGGGACATTCATGTTGTCAGACCATATCGTTCTTCTACTAGAGCAGTGGCCTTCCTTTTATAGTAAATACACTACCAGCATTATGTTGAAAGGAGTAGAGAGCAGGATCTGGTTTAATGCTTGTGTGTGTGTGTGCGTGATGTGTGTGTATCTGTGTGTATCCTTAATTTTGTATCTGAAGACATGTAAGGAGATAAGAACTCCAAATTGTATCTGGAACATGGCTGCATCATCACAGTGGTTTTGTATATTTCCCCAGCTTTTCAAGTAGCAAGCCCTTTACATTTGCTTACTTTGATTTTATCTGGCAAGAGAAGCTATTGAGGCTATAAATTAGTCTTGACCAGATCAGAGACTCTTTCCCAGGGTTGAATGTATAGCTTGAGGACCAACTCACCACAGAAGCTGGAAAGAATGTCAGTGAGCACTTAATAATAAAACGGAGATTGAGAGTTAATTCATTGAGTATCCATTAGATTTTTTTGTTGTGAGATCAGATACCACTTCTGTGCAACCATCTGAAAAATGTGTGCCTTTGGTTCCAAGTAAGAACAAGCCTTGCGTAATGCCTAATTTCTTTTAAGTGCTTTAATAGCTGAGTGGATGGATGGATGGATGGATGGATGAATAATGTTTTATAGGCAAAATACTGGTATATTTCATCATCCCTTTTTTATTTTTATTTTCTATTGTTTTTGTTTGTTTGTTTAATTCTCTCTCCCTCCCTTTTTACCCTCTACCAGTTGTTCTGGCATCCCAGTTTACCTGTCCTTCTGGGTCAGCTCTCACTTCTATACAAATACAAGGTCCCTGATTTTAAGTTTTCTTATCATTTAATGTAGGGATCCTGCATCTTGTGCTGCTCTGGTATCATATTCACTGTGTATGTCTGAAATTAAAAATGTAGCATAATTATATGTATCATTTTTACTTAAAATACATCAAAGGATATTTTAAAATAAATTTTCTTTACATGTAAGGAAATAAATTAATCCCACATTTATTTATTTTAAACCTCTGAGATACTTGTGGTAATATTGAAAGTAGTAATGTGAATGTTAAAAATATAAATGATTTCCTGTAAGTTTTAACAAATTTGAAACGTTTAAACCAAGTTATTTGTTAAGTAACCCTGATAAAGCCTATCTTTATTTCCTTCTATCACCCCTTAAAATTCAGACTTCAGGTTCTATGAAGGCCCAAAACATAGGATAAAATAATTTCTTTTAGTATACTTAAGGCTTTTTTTAACCATACAATTTAGTAACTAACAAGGAGAATGAACTGTTCACATTTTTTAGTTAAGTTTACTGTGGTTTTGCCTTATGATTTCTGCCAGGCTATAAATTTTCAATGGGAGTATAAAATCGATCAAAAACTTTCTGGTTCCAGCTTTTGTGCTAAATTCCTTTATACAGTTCAGATTGTTTTTTTGTTGTGTACTGGTTATTTTCATGTCCCACAGGAAAAGGACTAGAGCTATAATCTTGGATTGTAGGGACCTTTCAGGGGTACTGTTCTTCTGGGAGGAAAATTGACTTTTGTTGTACTTAATTCCTGCATTTCATATGTACGTATATTCTCAGAGTAATGTTAGCTGCTTTACTGACACCCTGGATGTTAGGAGCAACTGATGAGGATCAAGTAGGACAGGTATAGAAATGACTCTCAGAGGGGAAAATACAGTCTTCCTGGCTTCAGAGCTCCCTTTTCCAAAGGAGGCTAGGATCTCTGCCGTATTCATGAACAGTAAGTGTCCATTCAGCTGTATTAGAGGTTAAATAAGCTGAATTTCTTCGGCAATCATTCTACAAGAAGTTGTACTTAGAAGTGCATTTTGGGGATTTAACCTGTTTGTCAGGTTGAGTACTGCCTGTCAAAATGCTTTATTTCATTCCAGAAAAATGAAAGTTCATGGTCAGTAAGGTCTATGATAAAAGATAATAATAGACCCAGTGACCAAAAATACTTACTCTCAGATGATAGCCATAGTTACATTATCATCATCTGATTTATGCTTTTCTGGAATATATAGATATTTTACATAAACTTTTCTTAGATGGAATGCTGTATTTTGAGCAGTACTTCTTTAAAAGAATGAACATTGCAGTACGCCAGAGAGATTGTACATGAACTCCATGGACTGGCCATTTCGTGACCATCTCTGCTTATCTACCCTCTTAGTAGTGGGGAGAGTCTGTTATCAGTTCTTAGATTTGGTCTTAGTGATTTGGCATGCACAGTGAAGGAGAGTCTTGCCTGTTATTATTACTCTTATCAATCTACCAAGATCCAATATCTGATAAGACCTTTTAAATACAGATCTTAAAATAGATTAAATTTTTTGGACATTTGGATTACTATCTGTCTTAACGACATGCCTTGATGAAGGTGTGATCCCTGACAACCCTCATCCTTATTTTTCTTGAAATATTTCCCCATTATAGTGTAACAAATACATGTAACAGCATTTCACTATTGAGAAATTATTACTATTGCTATTATTTACTTAAAGAAGCCCATTTATAGAATAAACATCTTAAAATATATTGGGACTCAGATCAGCCTACACTGCCCAAGAAAGTGGTTGCCTGTAGAGAAGGGAAGTGAAGTTATGCATTCCCAACAGACTCCTTAACTTAAAACTGACAAATTAAAGTGGTTCCATAGGGAAAGCCTCAAAGTCTTTAATTGAGAAGGGAGGGGACTCTTAACCTGCTAAAAAACTAACCTCCTGAGAAGGCTGCTATGAGAGGGATTGGGGCTCTCAAGTCCGTAGGTGCATTCCTACAGTTATCAAGAACTGATGGATGATAAGAGATAAACGCACCAAAAATGTCAAAGTAAAATATTATTTTTCCCAACTATGTTAAATGAAGCTGTTGAGTAAAGTGATTAAATTATTTCTATTTTAATGTGTTAATTCTGAGGCAACCTTGGAAGAGTTCACCCAGCTTGACAGATTTATATAGGACCTAAAATGATAGTTATAGAAATTCCAGCTGTTTTTTTTCCTCCAAATATTAAGTACTTGCTATATGCCGTGCAGGGAAGACAAGCTCCCTGTTCTCATGGAGTCTGCATTCTAGATGGGGTGAAACAAGTAAACAAATGAAAGAAAAATATTATTTCAGGTTGTGAAAATGGCACAGTCTAGAAACAAAAGAGGACTATGTAATAAAGTGTGACTAGGTAGCAGCATTAGATAGTGGTCCTTCTTTTCAGAAAGACAATTGAGCTGCACCATGAATGACGAGAGTTAGCCATCTGAAGATCTGAGTGAATAGCATTTCTAGTAGAAGAAACAGTAAGCACCAAGACCTTAGGCCAGACAAAATTTGGCCTGTTCCAACATTAGGAAAGAAAGTATGGCAGGAGCCTGGTGAGTGAGAGTGAGCTTGGTGTCATGATGAGCATTAAGAGATAGAAGGAGGAATGGGATTGTGTGGCCTTGTAAACCACATAATGAAGCTTTGACTATATTCTAAGAATAGAAGTCATCAAAAAATTTTAAAAAAGGGAATGATGTAATCTAATTTGTATTTTAAGGCAATTACTCTGGCTGTGGTGTGGTGAATAGATTATCAGAAGAGGGAGCAAGAAAGGAATCAGGGAGACAAGTTGGGAAGCTCTTGCAGTAATCTAGGCAAGAGATGATAGTAGCTTGGAGTAGGGTGGCAGCAATGGAGATGAAGAAAAACAGATAGATTTGGAATATATTTTGGAAGTAGAGCCAAGAGGACTTGGTGATTAGCTGTGGGTAGTGCAAAAAAAGAAATCAATTAGTTTCTATCGTTTCTCTGTGAGACACACTCAATTTTCTTGTCCTTACTGCATAAAAATCATCTCTTAATGTTAAATAGCAATTTTTAATGTTAATCTCATTTAAAAATACTTTTGAGTGTAACTTTTGAGATTTTAGGTTTCCAGTAATTTTTACATGGTAATTGAGTAAGTGAAGTTGTAAAACAAGTTCTAGGAAATGGCTTTCAGTTAATGAATTCTAATAAAGCTAGTGAGTTATACTGTTCTAAGCCAATGACATATTTCTGGACTCTGAAGTAGTGTTGTCCAATCCTTTTGCCACTAGCCACATAAAGCTATTTAAATTCACATTAATTGAAATTAAATAAAATCAAATATTCAGTTGCTCAGTCTCACTAGCCTCATTTCAAGTATGCAATAGCCAGATGTCGCTGGTGGCTACCATATTGGACAGCATAGAATGGAACACTTACCTCATAGCAGAAAGCTCTGTTGGACATTTCTCTCAAGTGTTTTTGTTCATTTGATTTAGCAGTGGTTGTTCATTATTGTTATGTATTGAGTCATATCCCTACAAAGACACGTTCAGGACCTAACCCCTAGTCCTGTGAATGTGGACTCATTTGTAAATAGCATGTTTGAAGATGTTATTAGTTATGATGAGGCCATACTGAACCAGGGTGGGCCTTAATCTAATTTGACTGGAGTCCTTATAAGCAGACGTTAGGACACAGGCAAGAGGAGACGGGGAAAGAAACAGCCATGTGATGGAGTTGAGATTGAGTTATGGATTGCCGGCAAGCCATCTCCCAGATTGCGGCAGACTTAAGGAAAAGCATGGCACTGCCAGCACCTTGATTTTGGACTTCTTTTCTCCAAAACGGAGAGACAATAAATTCCTATAATTTAAACTAATTAGTTACAGCAGTTGTGGCAAACTAAGTCAATTAGCATTTGCAAGAAGAGGAAATAACATTATCAAACATTGTTACATGGATAATTACACTTGATAGTGAACATGAACTAAGAAAAATAGAATTGGCCTGAAAGAATTTCATGCAATGATGTAGATTATTTTAGCTTTTATCAGTTCAGAAAAGGGGGGGGGGTGTTTTATAAGGTCCTTTACAGTATTCAGAAAGGTTTAACCGTTTTAAGAGCATCTTCTTAAAAATACCAGATTCTTACGTATTCTCCTTTTGCCACAGATAATTAGAAATAGCTGTTTTAACTTTAATTTAAGGTGGCCGAGTTTGGTATTTTTCCACTGATACTACTTAATGACATCAAAGAAATAATTCTGGATCCTCTGAATGAAAGGAAACATGCCAAAGTGATGCCAAAAGTGAAGTTCCCCAATTCTGAGTCATGGAAAAGAGAACAAGGTTATCATGCCTGATCTCAGAAGCCTTTTGGATCTCAGTTGTGGTAAACAGTCCAACAACAATTCCATAAAAAAATTCAGGATTTTGGCCCTCTGCATTTAGACTTTGTGGAATAAATGTTGGGCTCTTAGGTGGTTATTGTTTTTGGATGATTACCCGAACTAGTCCACTCAATCTATACTTGTATTTGTCAAAAACTGGGCTATTCAATATTTATGGATAAATTCTTATACAGAAAGAAAATAATACATTTATTTTCAGTGGAATTTTAATATACATATTTGAGTTATATGTTTTTCAGCAACTGTGGCTGAGAAGATAAGTGCAAATCAAAGATTTTGAAAAAAGAATTTTCAGTTTTCTGGGCAAATATGTTATTTTAGATGCATTCCTAATATATAATGTAACTGAAAACTGGTCTGCAGCCTAAATTTGTGATGTGTGATGAGTAGCTAAATAGACTCTAATTTTTGTCATGAACTTACTTAAATATACTGTTCAAAAATTTTTATTTAATGCCTACTAATGTCCTGGGCTCTGTTTTAGTGACTGGGAATACAGCAGTAATCAAAACAAAAAGTCCTGCCTTCATAGAGCTTATGCTACTATGAAAAGAAAACAAAAACAAATGCATAAAATATATAGTATCTATGTTTGTAAAAAATGCTGTGAAGAAAAAATAATGAAGGGAATTAGGGAATGGTAGAGATGGGAAGGAGTATTGCCCTTTAAGACAGGACAGTTCTCGTTCTCTATCTAAGCCAACTTGGCAGGTGATATCACTGCCCTCCCCCCTACGTGGGATCTGTCACCCAGGGGAGTGAATCTCCCTGGCACCGTGGAATATGACTCCTGGGGAAGAATCTAGACCCGGCATCATGGGTTGGAGAACACCTTCTTGACCAAAAGGGGGATGTGAAATGAAACGAAATCTTTTAGTGGCAGAGAGATTCCAAAGGGAGCCGAGAGGTCAAGCTGGTGGGCACTCTTATGCACAATATAGACAACCCTTTTTAGGTTCTAATGAATTGGAGCAGCTGGCAGTGAATACCTGAAACTATCAAACTACAGCCTAGAACCCTTGAATCTTGAAGACGATTGTATAAAAATGTAGGTTATGAGAGCTGACAGTGTGATTGGGAAAGCCATATGGACCACACTCCCCTTTGTCCAGTGTATGGATGGGTGAGTAGAAAAACCGGGGCAAAAAAAAAAAAAAGGACACCCAGTGTTCTTTTTAACTTTAATTGTTCTTTTTCACTTTAATTTTTATTCTTATT
>PVKY010010827.1:0-12387 GCA_004027775.1 Bradypus variegatus
ACCAGGCCTAAAGTAAGCATTTAGCAGCTCTTAACCAGGGCTGTCACCAGCCTATATGATAGGATAGCAATAGCACAACATACCTGGTCTACTGAGCAGAGTGGACTTGGGCATTCTGATGTGCTTTGGTCTTTCCGGAGAAAAGAAATGAATAGTGCATTCTGGCTCCCAGTGCCTTCTCCCCAATCAAAGGGACCCCTAATTTCACCAACCCCACTCACAAGGGAGTCAAACTGTGTGGATAATTCACCCTATCTGCATTCCTGCCCACAACCAGCATTAATTGACCCAGAGAATTAGCAGGCTGGTGGCTTCAGAGTTGTTTTGGGAAAGAATCTTCACCTGGTTTATGCTGAGCTCTGTGGGGCGATCTTTGATATTTCCATGCTATAATGCAAATTTGTTTAATTAAAGCCACTTTCCTCATTATGGTAATGAGTCTCCAAAAATGGTCCCCAGTGAACCAGCCTCTTGGGTCTCATGCCCTTGTATAGACCCCTCCCACTTTGAATCTAGATGGGCTTTGTGTAGCCAGTAGAATATGGTGGGAGTGACATTGTGTGACTTCTGAGGCTGGGTAATAAGAACTCTAGTATCCTCTGCCTTGTGCCCCTGGGATGCTCACTCTGAAGGAAGCCCGCTGATGTGTAAGTTCAACTACCATGAGACCACTATGTACATTGAGAGGCTGCATGGAGAAAAAGAAATACTCAGTTACCTCCAGCAATTCCAGACATCAGCTGAAGTGCCAAACAAGTGAGGGAAGATGTCATCCTGAACAGCCAGCCTAATGTTGCTTTCAGATTTCTGTAGTACTAGCTACCATCTAACTGCAATTTGATAAGACCTCCAGTAGGTACTGCCCAGTCAACCCACAGAACCAGAAACTATGAGAGATTAATAGATTATTTAAGCCACTCTGTTCTGAAGTTGTTTGTTATGAAGCATCAGATAACTGAAACACTCATAATTCCCCAAAGCTGCTGGTGAAATTACAACATAAACAAATCCAAACAACAATTGAAGATTGTAAGCTGTTTCTTTTTATTAAGTTAGATTTTGTGGTAAATATACAAATCAGGGTCAGTGCAAGTCAGTAGGCAAATTTTTTTGGTAATGTTTTCCACTTTTCTTAAACAAGAGGAGAAATACTATTTTAATAACACCTAACATTATATTACATGTGTATTTGTCTTTTGATTGCCACTTGTCTTTACTTATGACCTCGAAGATGCCAATGATTTTGTTTGTTTTATTCTCCTCTGTAGCTCCAATGCCTAGAACAGTGCCTGACTTACAATAAATATTTGTTGAAATAATATTTGAGGAGACAGAAAATCCTAATGTATTATAGATGAAGTCAATATATAATTAAATGTTTATATAATAAATACATTCAATCTATATAAAATCTCTCACACTGGTTTCAAAAATAAAAGCTGGCATGTGAAGGTGTCTGTGATATATTAAATTTAAAAGGTTAGTTTTTAAAAAACTGATTGCAGCATAATTACTTATTAAAAAAATTTTAGATTGTACATTTGCAAAGAAAAAAAGGAGGCCAAAAGCTTTTTCATCCATAGTTATCTCACAAGAGATTTTTTTTCTTAGTAGCTTGCACATACTTTCTAAAATTTTTAAGATGAAATTTGTATTAGTTTTGTAATCAGGAAAAATGCCATTGAATATAACTAAATTGGAACATTATTATTTTTGTTTTTCTTAAATGTATACCCCATCTGAGATCCCCCAAATTAAAATCCTTCAATTTATTTTCAACCATTTGCATCTGCTTTATGTGTTTGTTCCAGTTACAGCTTCTCTAACTTCTGATAATGCCATAGCACAGCACTTCTGCCCACAAGAAAAAAAAGTGAAAAGTAGAAATAATTCATTTGAGGTGCAAGGAAATTCCCATGGCAGTTTAGTACTAACATTTTTTTTTGTTTTGGGGCCTTGCCCTCCAGCAACTCATTTCTGTGATATTGGTTCTCAAGATATAATTAAAACAGAATTGAAGTCAAGAACAGATGACTGCCTGCTCTCTGCGCTTCCACAAGCTTTGCAGTGTAGAATGTGGTATTATGGATTTTATGCTAGAGGGAAACAAAATGGGAGGATTGTCTTTTGAGATGCCAAAGGCAAAAAAAAGAGTGCTTAGCAGGAAGTTTGCTCGAGTTTGTGGTAGTTCTTATTATGTACCCAAGATGGAGGGAACAGCAAAGAGAATCTGTTTATCTTCATCAGTTCCATGACTTGGTGGTAAGGAAAAAAGAAAGTTGCGTTCTTGCTAATTCACCTTGGGTGAGATGAACCACTTGAGTTCTCAATTTCAGCATCTGTTAGCTGAAGATGATAGTTCCTACTATAAAAGGTTACTGGAAAGGGTTCCAGGGGTGAAGGCTGTTTAGTTAGCTGAAGAAGTTTATATGCCATTAATAAGGAACTGTGTGTATGAATTTCTATAAAGATGCCAGTGAACCTGAACTGTGTAGGAAATGAAAAGGAAGTGAATGGGTTAAAGACAGTTTTGCCACAGAGTGTATGACAAGACTGAATATCCCAAGTTGTAGCTAGGGTTGAAGTTTGAGTTTGTTAGCTAGGTGGCCTCAGGCAATTCAGTTAACTTCTCCAAGCCTCTGTTTCCTCAAATATTTTTAAAATATATATTGGGGTAACTATAGTATGTAAGCCATAGATTGTTTCAAAGATTAAATGAGACAATGAAACATGAAAACAGCAGGCAGGAATCCAATGGGTGTTGATTTTCCTTATAAGTCCATTAGTCTTCAGCAAAGATGAAAATATGCAAATACTTGCATAATTATAATCATTTACATAACTGTTCAATTAATTATAACTATCATGTGGAAACTCATCAACATTATTAGCATCAATGCCACTAGCCATATTTTTTTTGCAGTCTGTAAATTAGTTTCTCATGCACTCCAGCATTTGAGCCTGACAAGAGTCACAAGAAGTTTTAGGTGGCAAAGTGGCAGAACAGTTAACATGGGGCAGAGCAGGTACTTGGACTCTGGGTCACTGTTCTTCAGAGCCAATGTCATGTCCCCTGCATGTGCTGTCTCTAAACAGAGTGACATTTCTGTTGTCTCAATGACGAGTTAAAAATGTTTCACTTTTGAGTGGGAAAGCTGTCTACTACTGAATCAAGGTTCGTGTTGGAGATATATCCCAGTAAGAGAGATTAAGTGCATGGGACATATTCTAGAGGACTTTTAACCTTTCCTGGGTCCTGAATCCCTTTGAAAATTTGACATAGGTATGACCCTCCCCCATGCACTTTTACACATACACCCAAAACTGTACACATAGATATTACGGTTTTCACAGATCTCCTAAACTCCATCCAGGATCCTTAATGAGACAACAGAGCAAGTTTAAGAATCTGCCACTTAAATAAATTAGTATTTAATTTAGGTGCAACAAAGAAACACAGCACTCATTTTTATTATCTCCTTAGATCCTTACTTAGTCTTTCAGTTTTCCATTTTGTGCCCCCCTCCCCTTCTTTTTCCAGTTAAGGTTGGGGAAATAAACTCGGACCATCCAAATCCCTACCAGTTCTAGCTGAAGAGCTCCTCAGATGCAGGAGGGGCACAGCACCATTTTGGTGCCAAGAGAAGACATTTTATCCATTATCTGTGGCTGTCAACCTGGTGTAGGAAGTGTGCAAAGACACCTAACTCAATTGTTAAGGGCCCAGCAATGAAAATCAGAATTCTGAGGCAAAGGTGTCAAAAACCAGCTTGCTTTTCCTTTGTTATGTATTGTTTTTGTTCAACTGGCTTGAGGGGAGGCTAGAAGCCAGAAGGGTTGTTTTGCAGTGATGGCGAGATGTGCTGCCCCACCAGGGAATATATGAAGCTCCTTGCAGCACTCTCTCACATTCTCCTGGTCCCCTCCAAGTCAGGTCTCTGCTCCTTGTCCTAGCCTTAGAAATCCCACCTCCCTAGTGCTGCATCAACTTGCAGATAGCCCTGCTGGATTTGACAAGGAGAAACAGCAGATCCCAGGAGTTCAGGCACCTGGGGAAACACAGTCTTCTTAACTGATGAGAAAAACCATCCTTTGCCACCTGGACAACCTGTCATAAAATGGAAATGGTAGTGGAGGGGGTGGCTAACTAGGGAAGCAAGAGCTTAACAGGTATCACCCAAATTTAACTTTCTGCGTATATAACAGTGACTCCTGTATTCTGTTGCTCCAACATCCCTAAGGCTCCGGAGGCGGAAGGCGGGAGGCGGGGTGTGGGAGGGTGGGTAGGGGCTGTCCTCTCCAGCTTCTCAAGGAGGCCGGGAGCAGGGGCAAATTTGACCCAGGAGTCGCCTTACCCCTGCCAGAAGAGTCTCAAGTTAGGACCTCTCATTGCTTTCGTTGTTTGTGTGTTTGTTTGTTGACTCCAGAGATGATCCGCAGTTTCAAAGTCGTAGTACACAAAGGAGGAGGTGGGAGCGCTTAGCAGCCCAGGAGTCTCTTTGTGCGGGTGGCTCGCCTCGGTTGCCTGGGCGCTCGCTGTTTACTCAAGTGCGGGTCAGGTTAGCCAACTGGGGCACAAATCCTGCAAAACGAGTCTAAGACCGGGGCGAGCTCTTGCAGGTAGGAGGGTGCAGCCGCTGAACTAAAAATAACGAGGGCAGGAGGCTGGGGAGTCACCGGGGGCGGGGGCCACGAGTGCAGACGGTGTGTTCGCGGGATACGCGCGGGAAGGAGGGGCGTGAACGTTCGCCCCCGGAGCTGAGCTGTGCAGTGCGGCGGGAGTGACTCCTCCACCTGACCCTGCTCTGACACGCGTGGCATCTCGCTAGGCGTTACCGCCGGGACTCTGCAGGAGGAGGGCCCATGGAGAGGGCGCAACAGCCTCCTGAGCCTTTTCAGCTCGGGGTGCAGGGAATCCGGGCGGGGAACCGCCTCGTGCTCCCACCGCACACCTCTCCTCTTGGGCATCAGGGAACCACGCCGACGTTTCTTTACGCTAGGGATCTTTCTGGGAAAAGCACCCCTGAGTCTGATCAAGAAGGGGGTGGGGATAAGGAGCTGTTAAAATGTTCCCCTCTGCTAGCCAGGCGAGGGCTGGGGAGACACTGGGGCTGGCGAGCCTCTCGTTCCCCGCCGGCTTGCGCACCTGCAGCCCGGGAAGGGGAAGCCCGGGTCAGAAGACACCGGCGTCCACATCTCCCTCGGCAAAGGCCTGGAGGTGAGCGCCGGGTGTCTCTCAGCTCCTCCGCAAGCGCAGAACCAGTTCTCCACCGACTTCAGCCCCTCTCCTCTAATTTTCCTTGCGCCTAGCTCATCGGCTCATCACCTGTCTCTGAGTTCTCCGACTCATTGAGATTGAGTTTGCGCAATCTCTGAGCCAGGGTCCCAGGAAGGACAAAACCCTGCACACTCTTATCTCTTTGCTTCCCGGCTGGTTCTAGACTTCGAAGAGAAACCAAGAAAGGCGATTCTTCGAAGCCCCATTTGCTAGGTTACCGTCCTCTCCACAGCTCATTCCTGGAGTCCTGGATTCTGGAGAGGGAGCCCCATTTCTTTCTGAAGCTCTTACCCCTCGTTTGGACTTAGTGTATTGTTAGCCTAAGAAATAACGTTTCTGGTGACCTGCCTTTTTCCTCCACATAACTCATTTGGTACTGGTAGGGGTCCATGTAGAAATCTGCTTCTGCTTCCAAAACTCATCTCACAGTCACACTGCATTTTTGTTCAGGTCAGACTGTTCAGGCACATGAGAAGAGAGAGAGATGGAGAAAGATGTGTGAGCTGAGAAAAAGTCATCTGCAAGGTTTTAATCTTCTTGATACATTCTACAAGAATTTATTCCAAACAGCATTCCTGCTATATAATTAGCTGGGTGCAGTTGGCCATTTTTAGGAAGGGCAGCTTAAAGCAGGAAGAAGCTAAATATCCTTCATTGTGTGCCAATCCTGTCGGTCCTCCCTGCGATAACCATTCCTTGGGAAAGGAGTTTCTGCATCTATATCTTGTCATCACATACTGAAAACTTTTTTTTTTAAAAAACAGTCTTTTTAAAATCTATCTGATATCATTGGGGCTTGGATCAGCAGTCTTTATTTTTGCTGCTCTATTTTAAAGGATTTTAAAAAAGAACCATATTTCAGAGAGTAGCAAGGCAACAATTTAAGGCATAAGGAACTGAAATAGTACTGCATTTTATTTTGTTCATGAGAAAAATTAGAATCCAGTATTAATTAGCTTTGAATGAAGTATACCAATGTTTGAAAATAGTCTCAAGTGTTTGGAAAAAGAACTTGTGCAATCAGATTAAAATTTCTTCTTTAGGCCAGGAAAAAGGAGATAAGCATATATCTTAGAAAGAGAGAGGGAGGAAAATGGTTAAAAGACCAAGGTGTTAGGAATCATAAAACTCAGAGAGGGAAAATGCTTGGGACTTGTCATCTTGTCTATTACATCCTTGCTCTCCGTAGGTTTGACTGCCCATTTTGTTCTTTGTTTACTAGTTATCTTGGTAGAGATATGTTCATGGGTTAGATCTATATAGACAAGTCACAATGTTAACTCAGTGAATGATGATTCATGTAAACAATGGACCTTAATCAATAAATACCTGAGATATGTGTAGCACCATAAGGGATTGCAAATTAATGTGAAGCATAACCCTTTCCTTTAAAAAGTTTATTACTAACTTTCAGTAAAACCTGATACCCAAAGTGGCTTCATCTTCTACTTTGTTCATTAATCATTACCTTTGCAAGGAATAATAACAGCTAATATTTACAGAGCACTTGTATTCCTGTCATTTTACTACATGAACTCATCTGAGACTTACAAAAGCACTATTCTCAAATTATAAATGAAGAAACCAAGACACTAGAGTTTAAGCAGTTTGTCCATAATTTTAAGTACTAGGATGGATTTCCTCTCCTAGGGCCTGCGAAAGACCTGTGAGGAACCTGTTCAATCCTAACAATTTTACAATGAGGACACTAAAACCCAGCAGAGGTAAGCAGCTTCTTTCCCAAGATCACAACTTTTTCTCAAGGAAGTTCACATTAAGTCTCACCCTAAGGTGGACTGTGTATTAAGATTAGGAGGAAACAAGCTTGATTTTGTTCTGTCTTTCAAGAACTTGGGAAGATATTCTGAAATTCCCAGTAACAGCCTGCTGCCAGGATGGAGCAGCAGCTGTTACCTTGGCCTCAGGAAAGCCCCCAGGGCAAGCCTTCTTCAGTCAGAAGTGTTGGCCACAGTGATCTAACAGGCTCCTTGCATTTGGCATGGGCTGAATTTGGGGTGTACTAGTTTTCCAGCTGCATAACCTTGAGCAATTTATACAACCTTTCTGAATTCCAGATTCTCATCTATAGAACAGGGATTTTATTGGGGGCTACTGTGAGGGCTAGAGAGCAAATATGTAACAAATGGTAAATATTAATAAGAGAAAAAGTGCTCCCTTTCTAATTCAGCAAAATTTATCTAGCTTACTGCTTCTTAGAAGTTAGCAATGGTGCTGGGGATTCCTTCGAAGTACATCTTCATAGCGTCAATAAATATCTAATTAACAAAGAATGTTTGATGACCTGATTTGGTTCTTAAGGTGATGTAGAAGCACAGTCTACTATATCTAACAGGATTAGGAAATCTTTTTACTCGCATAGACCTATTTGGTGTGCTCTGGGTATAGTAATACTGTAATGACTGCATTTAACAGTATATAATGCATAAGCCAAGCATATTCCTTGACTGTTTAATAATTTCTTGATATCATCTTTTTAATGGTATGTACTGTACCAGCTCTGTAAATATATGTGAAAGAATTTTTCAAACAGTGCTCAGAATCATCAGAGAACCTTGCGAAATATGCAGATCTCTGGGCCCAGATCTAGGGGAGGGCCAAGAAATCTGTGTTTTATCAGCACCCCCACTCTTTTTCTGCAGCTTGTGATCATCAGAACACACCCTGAGAAAGCTGTCCTAAGGGCTTATTGACCAACTCCTCTTTCATGTTCTCCAGGAAAAAGCCAACAAACTCCCTTCATTCAGCACTAACAGCAGAGCAGCAATGGTTGTTCCTGAATCTTGATGGATTTCTCCTCTTGTATATGCTTTAAGAGTAGAGTTTCACTTGGCCCATCTATATTATGTTCTATAAAAAAAGAAAAAGATTCACCATAGGCTTGAGATGGGAAACAGAACTGGACCAATTCTTGCCAACTCTGAGAACTAGGCTCTCTAACCAACAAGTAATTTGTTTTTGGCATAAGAAAGAAACAAAGAGAGAAAAGGAATGGGCAAATGCCGTTGATTCTAGATGGTTTGCACCCATCAGAAGAATGGGGAAAGAAAAGACATCCCAAGAGAATTGAAGCTGAGCTCTCCCCACCACACATCTAATGATTCATATCAGGGTCTAAAGAAAGTATGCCAGGTGGCTTTCTTGGACACTCCTGACTGTGAATTTCACAGAACCATGGGTCAATGCCCACTTTATTATCCAGGCTTCAGCAAAATGGGATAACAGCTGTCATACAAAAATATTTTGGATTAAACAACAATAAATGATACAGTATTTTAAAATAAAATAGATAAAGCCCTGCTTTTAGGCAGTGCATTATTCTTGTTTCTGAGTTTAAGGATTAAGGAACACACTTTGTTAATGATTAAAATAATAGTGATTGATTTAGGGGGCTCAGTAAACATTTATTTAATCTGTCCATACTCTAGGCAGACAGTGTGCTGAAGGACCACATTGCCTAATGCCTTGGGAAAGACATTAGGTAACTATTTAATGGAGTTTTAATTTTGTGCTGTTATTAGTGTTAATTAATTATAATTTTGATTATGTCGGAAGCAGGAGGTATATTGCCAGTCCTCCTTTCTAAGTGGCATTATTGCCCTGCCCTATCTCAGGGTGATTTAAGATGAAAGAAGTAGATGTTTCATAAAATTGCAATAAAATAATCTGATCATTTTCAAATTAAAAGAGAGAATGGAGATTATTTGGCCCATCCTTTCATTCTCAGTTGAGAAAACTGAGATGCATAGGGATGAAATGACTTGTCCAAAGTCATACAGCTTGCTTCTGTTGTTTGATGCACTGTTGGGCTAAAAGACCTCACCAGACCTAACTTGGAAAAGATGGCTCTCATGGTTGTTTCTCTTATCTGGAGCACTTCCCACCCTTTGTAATCTGTGTTCACACATAGGAAGTAGTTCCTGTTTTTTCTAAATATTGAAGGTATAGATAATGTAAAGTTTTATACAGATGAGCTACTCTGGACCAATATCTGTTCAAGTAAAGACCTAAAAGCTTTGCTGAGACAGGGATGTGCAGGGTCTATCTCCAAGAAAGAACACCAGGACAGGAAATGTCCTCCAGCACTCCCCTGGCTACTTGGAGCTTAGGGCTGGGACCCTCGACCCCAGTGAAGCAGCAGCTCAAGGCTCCAGAACAGAGGCTGAGATTTACTTCAGGGCTTTGGGCAAGTCCCTTCCCCTTTTAAAAGGGATGTTTGTAAAACAGAGATGATGCTGATACCTCCATTATAGCACCACTAGAGGCAGTGCGTGAAATTAGTTCCTATTTGGGAAAGTTTTAAAGCTACCACCTTCCACCTCCCTGATAATATGATTACTAGCACTTTCTAGGATATGAAAGACCCAACTCCTCAACCCCCTTCTTCCTTTAAAAACAGACCACAGGACATCTTTTCTTGCCTTCCTGTGGCCTAAAAGGTTGTTGCTTTGGTGGCTGTCACCTCCTTGAAGGTGAGTTTGAAAAGGTAAAGGATTCCTAGGTGCACCACAAACAAACAAAACAAAAAAGTCAGCCATCATCTCCACCAACAAAAATACCTCTGCTGTGGTAGTTCTTAAGAGGGCTTCTGAGCTATAAACAGATTTTCTAACTGTAAGTGGCTCCAGCCTAACTCCAAGCCACCTCTACTCCCCAAAAGTTTGGACCCCTGGGGAAAGGGGGAGCTAGTCTGCTCACTGGGGCTGTCTTTTTAAGGGTCATCCCCAAGGCTTTTCAAAGGCCAAAATGTTTTGGAAGGAAAGCCAACTTTCGATAGCCAAAGAGGTACCTCTTTCAGTCAGCTCTGAGCACAGCCTGCTTCTCAACGTTTGGAAATCCTTTACCAATTTATGGAAGGCCACCCTTCAAACCAATCCAACAGCTCCTTTCTCCATAACCTGATTTTAGAGATGTTTCATTATCTCTAATTACACAGGGTAAATGGTGATTACTCACTGTTTTAATAATCAGTTTGGGCAGCAGTTACTCTAAACTCAGGGAAGCCCAGACTCCCATGGGTATTTTTGGAAGGCACAGCGACTAGTCGGTGCATGCTTTCTAGTACCTCTGCACGTGGTCCCCAGGTGAGCCCTGGCCGCTTCTCTAAGCTGGAGGCAGGGGCGGCCCAGCACGGACGGCAGCTGGGGATTCGGGCGCTACCCGGGCTTCCGGGACCCGGGCCTGGGAGGCGAGGCCGGGCGGCTGGATGGGAGGATGTGGGCGGGGCTCCCATCCCCAGACAGGGAGGCGGGCGAGGGAGGAGGGACACAGGGAGGGGCTGACGGAGAAGAGGAGGAGGAAAGAAAGAAAGAGAGAGAGGGAAAGACGAAGAAGGAGAAGATGCAAGAGGGCAGAGGAGGCGGGCGGGCGGGTAGGCGCGCGGAACCTGGTCCGGAAGCTAGGTGAGTTTGGCACCCGAGCCGAGGGACTGAGTCTGAGACGCCGCAGCTGCTCGGGGCTGAGTATCTCGCCTCCCTCCCTGATGGGATTCCGGTCCGACCCGTCTCGAGCCTGCAGCGCCCCAGTCCCCGGCCCTCGCCCAGGCCCACTGCAACTGTTCAGAGGTCCCCAGAAGCTGCTGCTGGCGAGCCCGCTATTGCAGGGACCCATGGTGAGCAAGGCTGCCTGGTGAAGGGCGCTGGGCAGAGGGGACCGAAGCGCATCCTTAGGGGGAGAAGCGGGAGGTGCGGGATGTGGCCGGGGCAAAAGGTGGTCTAATTTTTCTAACGTTGGTGCTGGAAGTGAGGATGCTGGCAATAATAATGAAAAAAATTTTCGTATCTGCTACCGTCTCTACTCAAGCCACCTTCTCCGTCGGGCGCCCGGGGGCGATTTCCACCTTCGGGAGGTGTGGACGAGGAGAGAAGGGAAGAAGAGGAGCCCTTAGTAGGGGATCGTTGGGAAAGAGTGTGAGGCCGTAAGCGGAAAGCGTTGTTTGTGGACTGGGAGGCTGCGATTCCTCGACGGGAAAGACTAGGAGAGTAAAGAGGGCGCCGGCCCTGAGGTCCGGAAAGGGTGAGGGTGCTGTGGGACTGCAGGGTGGGGAGAGAACCCCTAGCAAGGACTGGCTCTGCCTAGGGAGGCTCAGTCCTACTGCCTTCTGGAGCGTGCGTGCCGATCGAGGGGTTGTGTTGAGGGGAGTCTCAGCCGATCAGGTGCCCCGCCAGCCGGACGTCCCCGAGAGAGCATGCGAACTGTCCCCGGCAGGACGCACCTCCTCCATGAGCTATTTTCGTGGACTTGCGGCATCCAAGGAGCTTCCCCTCTATCATTTCGTGGTATAGGATCTGTAGGGACTATGGCCGGGATGCCAGGAGCTCCGGGACGAGTCTTCTCGCAGTTCGTGTCCTACCGAGCGTAGCTGGCAGGACGCGCGGCCGGCGCGCAGCTCTTCCCGGCTCCCTCAGCCCGAAGCTGACGGGAAAGGATCCCGAGACTTCCAAGTCCCTGTGGGCACCTCCCCACGAGAGTTTGGCTCACGGCTCATATGCTTTCTGGGCTCCACTCAGGTACATGGCTTGCAAGGACCACGGTTGGTGAGTTGAAGATTTTGTGAGACGTTAAAACCCCCCAAAGACACATGTTTGGTAAACTGAGTTTACCTCTGAACAAATTTGGGAGTTAGGAAGTTTTGGAAAAAAGACGGGAAAAGTCCCGTTCCCTCTTCCCCAATAAAAAGTTCTGGAGACGAAAGCTGTCTTTCAGGCTTTTATCCTTTTAAATTAAAAATAATTCGAAGAAAAACGTATTTTGAATCCTGCAGATTGCAAAACTGAAGCATGCCCCCCCTCCCCCAACCTCCTTGTCTTAGCGCACCTCGAGCTCCCTTGGCCGCCCTGGGAGATTCCGACGGGCCGAGGATTGTCCGGGGATCCCCGGCGTCCGTCCCTTCCATTGTGCGGTCCGCCCTCCTCTCCCCCCCGCGCGAACCGGTCGGTTTCTGGCTGCTTTTCCCATTTCTGGAGTTCGCCCCTTCCCCCACAAGACTTTTTTAGGGTCCCAGGCGACTTAAGGAAACTTTGCCGACCCTAGCCCTTTCTCGGTCTGCCCCAGCAGTGGCACGAGAGCCAGAAAGTCTAAGGCCGCTTGAA